>OX459036.1:29094638-29194378 GCA_949775005.1 Orthosia gothica
ATAGAAACGAATAAATTAAAAATGGATTAATGTCCAGTCCAGATACCTTTCGGCCGCTTCTAGTCCAACTTTTTAGTCCAACTGGTTTGACCACGAGGAATCAAATTTCCTCTTGGTCAAACTAGTCGAATGATCCTCTCTGTATAAACATTAAGTTATAAATGTGTACAGTCAATCACAATTAAATATGATGGGTTCGAAGTTATAATATAAAAATGTACATCTCACTTTATCAAAATAATATATGTATGTTCACCTAACTTCAAGAGTTTAAGACCTATTTAATCGAAATTCTATATTAAGATTACTGAGGCATAGAATAGGTTATTTAGCAACGGTGCTAAATAACCTATTTAAATTAATATAGGCATTATACTCAAAGATACCGCTAAACTTTTCCAATCTATTTTATATAATACAGTAATACAAATAATTTGGTTACTGAATGGGACTTAGTATTGAGGATAATGGCTTTAGAGTATGAATGCAAGGTATAGAGCGATAGGCATACGTTTTCCGGGAAAAGGACTATCTTTGACTTCCGATAAAGTTTTTCACACTTATGTTAGAAACTATTCCAAAATATTTAAAAGAGTCTGCGCTCAAGCAAAATCTCAAATAATAATTAACAAAATTGGTGTTTCAAATAATAAAATAAAAACTGTGTGGCAATTAATAAATAGAGAAACTGGAAAGACACAACAACGCGATCAGAATGAGTTTTGTCTTTGAAAATAAATAATCAAACCATTTCTGATAAGCAAGAAGTTGCTGAGACATTAGAAAAGTTCTTTACCAACATTCCGTTAGAGGTTACGAAGTCTCTTCCCTCCTCATCTAAATTAGCTGAAGCTCTTCTTAAAGAAAACTTTACCAAAGACATACCGACCTTTAAATTTAAACCAATATGTATTGATACAATTAAAAACGTGTTCAAAAGTCTCAATATAAAAAATACTGAAGACTTATGGGGGATATCCGTTAGGGTTCTTGAAGATATTATTGACTCAATTGCTCCTGTCCTAACAGGCATATTCAATCAATGTTTGGACAGTGGCACGTTTCCTGACTTAATGAAACACAGCAAAGTAGTACCAATTTTCAAATCAGGTTGTAAGAGTGATCCCTCTAATTATAGACCTATATCCGTGCTTCCAGCATTGAGTAAAATCTATGAAAAAAACATGCTGGATCAGATGTTGTCTCACTTCAATTCAAATGGGATCCTGCATAGTCAGCAGTTTGGTTTCACGAAAGGTAGGTCGACTACGGACGCGGGAGTAAAACTCATCAGTCACATTTTGGAATATTGGGAGAAGTCCCAGGATGCCATTGGCATTTTCTGTGATCTCTCAAAAGCGTTCGACTGCGTCGACCACAACACACTGATCTGTAAATTACACCACTACGGAATTCGAGGACAAGCTGCTGATCTTGTGCTTTCATATTTATCAAACAGACAGCAAAAAGTGAATGTTAATGGGGTGACGTCCTCCGGGTCTCTAGTCAAGATGGGCGTGCCCCAAGGTTCAATTCTCGGCCCTTTCCTTTTTCTTGTATACATTAATGATCTCCCTTTTATGATGGCCAAATTATCGGATATAATTCTATTTGCTGATGATACTTCGCTAATTTTTAAAATAGATAGGAAAGATACGGATGTCTTACATGTCAACGAAAGTCTTATTATTCTCACAAAATGGTTCGCAGCTAACAATCTTTTACTGAATGCGACAAAAACTAAATGTCTTAAGTTCTCTTTACCAAATGTACCACAACGAGACCTAAATTTGAATCTTGACGGCAAAAGTCTTGAAGTTATAGCTGAAACTGTATTCTTAGGGATTACTATCGATTCAAAACTGCAGTGGGGCGCGCACATTAGAACTCTTTCGGGTAGGTTAAGTTCAGCTGCATATGCAGTAAGGAAAATAAGGCAGTTAACCGATGTAGCCACAGCTAGGTTAGTATATTATGCTTATTTCCACAGTATTATGTCTTATGGCATTCTGCTGTGGGGATCAGCAGCAGATGTTGACTCAATTTTCATCTTACAAAAGAGGGCAATCCGCGCGATCTATAAAATGGGTCCTCGCGAGTCCCTTAGAGAAAAATTTAAAGAAATCGATATACTGACTCTACCTTCACTCTATATTTTGGAATGTATTTTGTATGTCCGCAAAAATCGAGGGCTTTTCAAAACTAGAAGCAACTTACATAATTTAAATGCACGCAGTAAGCACAAAATTGTAATACCCAAATTCAGATTAACAAAAACTAGCAAGTCTTTTTATATAAACAGTATACGCTTTTATAACAAGTTGCCAAAGTCAGTTATAGAACTGACCGATGGAAAGTTCAAAAACTACATCAAACGTGTCCTTGTTAAAAAAGCATATTATAAAATCAAGGACTACGTTGAAGATAAAAATTTTGGCTTTAGCTCCTTCTGCGCATGCGGCTTCCCTGGTAACTCATAAACGGCACAAATATGTGGTTGTCTCTAACTATTCTCAATCTCATTAATTCTTTGTTTTTTTTCCTTCTTTTGATTATTCTTTTTACAATGGTTTTCAATCATCTTCATAGCCCTTTGCTAAGAATAGTTACAGCACTGATAACAATATTTGTGCCACATGTTAGATTTAGTCTTTTTATTTTTTATTTTACTTTTGTATAGATTCCTTTACCGATTATTTTGTAAATGTGTGAACATTGTAGGCCTTCTAGATGCTTGTTAACTTTTTAACTCGTTTTATTTTCTTTTGTTTAAATAATATGTAATCTTTTTTTTTTTTGTTTTCTTACGACTTATTGTCGGGCCCACGTTGTCCCCACATATCTAAGTACTAATGCTGTAACAAGGAAATATTGTAAAACCAAACCATTTTTTTTAAAAGAGTAACCATGGAGTTTCTTGCCGGTTCTTCTCCATAGGAAACGACCAACCCGAACCGTGCACATTGTCGACGTTTTATAAGTGCCCATGTAGGCCTATATGAAATAAAAAAATTGATTTTGATTTTGATTTTTTCCGTGGATGTCTGAATAGGATACTAAAGTATGTCTGAGTATACTATACTATGTCGCATCAAAACCATCATGACACCGCTGTGAAAAAAGGATGGTGCTCTTCGTCCTGTATATCTCCGTCTCTCTCACACAGTGGAACCATGATAGTTTTGACAAATCAGAGTTAGGCCCCAGGTTTAAAAAATAAAAAGAAACCTTATTTGTTTGTGATAGAGTTTGTTTTGCTCCTTCTCCCATAGTGGTAATGTCCGTTATCAGTGCTGCCTAGCACAGCAAAACAGACTAAAAAAACTTATACTTAACTTTAGAAAACTACACTATCGTTGAATAGGCTAGGCAAAGGCCAGGTTACCTGTAAGAGATCGCGGTATGCGTTAAGGCCGCTCGTTGTATGTATTTTACTTTTAAGTTTCCTTTTTTCTTGTTTTTACCTGGAGTACCTACAAAAAAGTATATATAAAATAAATAAATAAGGGCAGCGAAGCCATGTGAAAAAAACTAGTTTTACAGCAAACGGCTCCCACAAAGTAGGTTACTGGAACCCAAAGCAGATTCTGTACAAAATAATAAAAAAAAATATGATTGTATAGAAACCACAATCAACTCAAACATAAAATAAAAGTTGAAAAGGCTCTATTGCCTTATTAATACTCTAAGAACGACTGTGTTTCAATTAAAGTAATTATTTTATTTTCTGTGCATTATTAAATTACCTATAAATATTCTACCATTTATGTAGGCCTAATGAAAGTAAATATGAAAGGAGTATGCGTTTATAAATTCAATTGTTTTTAAACACGCTGAATTTTATAAGGCCCAATCTGTCTAAATGTGAAAATACTCATGAATGTATAATACTTACACTGGGACAAAAACTCTGTGGGAAAAATACGAGTCATCATTAGCCTATTAATGTTCCCACTGCTGGGACACAGGCCTCCTCTCTGTGAGAGGGAATACGAGTAGTTTTATGCAAATCATAAACAAAAATAACGTTTTGTTTTCGCCATTGCAGAGTAATTCTTGAAGTAAAAGTTCTCACAAACACGAGAAGGTACTTTTGTGTTCTAAAAGATTGCCAATCAATTGAAATTCAGTCGGTATATTGATTATTTGTTAAAGCATCATCTAAGCAAGAGCTGCTCTTGATTGTCCTGTTCTTCATTTTGTTTGATTTTAATCTTTGGTTTTCACCGGTACCACTTCTAATAAATCTTACAAAAGTAAGATTTATTAATATTGGTAGGAATTATTGATTTATTAAAGTCCACACACGATGTTTTAATAATGTTTAAACATAATGTTGTGATGTGCCTGAATTAATGACATCCATATACCTACTTTCTAACGAGTAGTTGTTGATAACGACTGGTTGTTCATTTATATTATGTTCTTATAATATTAGTCATAAGTTTTAAATGTGTAACTGTTGGTTATCTATACCAATATTATAAAGTGGAGAGATTTTTTTGTTTCTTTGTTTGTACCGAATAGGCTCCGAAACTACTGGACCAATTTAAAAAATTCTTTCACCTATGAAAAGCTACGTTATTCCCGAGTAATTTGAGGAGAGCGAAGCCGCGGGGGGTCAGCTAGTTCCTCAATAAATGAACTATATTGGGAACGTTTTTTAATAATACTGCTGCAATATTGTTTTATTTTTTTCTGAATTCTTAAGTTGACAAGAATGAATTTATGCTCGAACAGAGTAATTATTATGTTGTTATTCGAATAGGCTATCAAACAATTTTGATCAAAATTTATCGATTCATGGCTTGTACATTCTGGGTTGAACATTAACTATCTAGTTCCACTATTAACAATAATTTAGCGAATTATTATGAATCATTTGTCGTAATAGTAACAATATTATGAAGGCAACTATTGACTCACAATAACCCAGTTTCCGTATTTGTCATTTATAATTAGCAGCTGATACATTACTGTTCCTGTGTGTGTTACGTGGAAGCCATAAACTGTAGGTACCAATATAATACCAATACAAAATTGAATACTGCGAAATAGCAGTTGTCACTAGAATTCACCTATTATGGAGTTGGTTTTATGATAATTCGATCGGAAGTTCTAGAAAGTTTAGAACATTATATCAAAAACATATCATATATCAATAACTTATCATCTGGAAGTCATAAGCAGAGGTCAACCATTATCGTACAATCAGTTTTACAAGCTAAGTATTCAAATGTCTCATGATATAACGTGTGTAATTTAAGACTGTGAATGATGTGCACGCCTGTAACTGACACGTTTGCACAGGACCATCTTGTATGTCACTGACTCGGCAATGTATTTGTAAATATGTTGTTGTCATGCCTTATTGAATAAAAAATAAAATAAAAAATCATTAGACTGGTGATCCAGAACGCAGTTTTCTGGGTGGTAACTTGAGTTAACACCAGTTTGCACCGCTCAGAATTAGTACTGATAATCCCACTCATATCATGCATAGCGTCTAAGTAGGAGAACAACGAGCAGTCCATTTTTAAAATAAATTATCTATATAAACCTATTATGCTATCTATATCATGGCCCAAACTAACACTCAATATTATAGTAAAAACATATTCTAAACCCATACAACCCAATTAGAACAGAACAAAGGCTTTTCTGTACTATATTTGATTAGTGACCAATTTGAGCCCACCGAACAATACTAATAATGGCCGCACGGCATTGTGCGCTATACAAAAGAGTCAATTATAACGAGCATATAAGGATGATAAAATTGTGGTGGACTTTCTAAAAGCCTAAACCATATTAATATTGATACTTCGAAATAGCGAAATGCGACTGTCTGTTTGTTACCTTTGCTTTTTTTTAGCGTATTGTTTATATGCATTATATAGCAAAAAAGACGTCGGTCAATAGATTTCGGTAAAATGAAATTCAAACAAAAATAATTCGGCAAAGTGATCGGTTCATAGGAACATCCAATGACCAGCAATAATTTAGTCTCCCATATCCCAATTGAAAGTGAGTCAGATCGTTCGTTAGGTAGTTTAGTACCCTTAGGGTTAGCACAGTAAACAATACGCTATATTAATATTGTATTTAGCGTTTACTCGCATTAGTTTTTCTAAATATGACACTTTAAATTAGACCCAGCCATTAACACGTAATCAAGGGATCGCAGACTCCTTACATGAGCTACGCCATATGTGTGGACGTAGCTTATGCTTGTTAAATTTTAGAGGAAAACTGCTTTTACTTATTTATATTTTAAAAATAGTCTTTACCCTTTGGTGGCTTTTTCAGAAGTCCCAAGAAAAACTTAATAAGATGTCTTCAAATATTTCATAGCGTTTTAAATTATGAATAATCTTCTAAATATCAGTTGCTGGTACCCTTGGGGTTACTACAGTACCTATCCATTTCAATAAACCAACAACCGCCAATGACATTGTTTGGTGACACATAGTAACTGCAACAAATCGCATTTACACAAGGCAGCCAGCATTAGTTAAATGTCTGCTACCTTTTCAAGTAACTACTGATTTATTGTACCCTTAACTAAGTTTACATTTACAACCCAGCAGTGATTCTGTGATTGTACTCTGAAGTATTGTTAAAGTCTCCTTATTAGTGCACTTGAGAAATAAATGCACTGAATCATCTGTATTTTGAACCTCAGATGACTCAGAAGGCCTGTCTAGCCAGCTAGACAAACTAATCTTCTATCAGCGATTATTCAATCTATGCAATCGCGATGAACATTGCTCCTTTCTTCTGTTCATATGAAGTCACAGAAATCTTAAAGTATAAAGCTATAAGCTGATGACTTAAATAACAGAATTTTAAACAATATATCAAACTCTAATCAAACAACATACTTATTTACAAGTCTCTAGTTGACTTTGACTTTTCTAGTGTTAACTTAAATCCAATAAAACACGTCCCAAATTGTCTAAACATAACAAGATGAATCGGGCCAAAAGTTCTAAAACAAAGGGTCTAATACCTTTTACTTCTGAACAATTACGAGGCTCGAATATAGCCTTAATCGTTAAAACAATGAGGTGTCAGATATAAACCTGTATTAGGTGCCTACAAACTTAATTAGCAAAAGACTTGTAATAGCTGCAGTTTTTCTGTCGAAAGTTTTTACCCAATGTGTTCCCAGTGATGACAAAATAAGATACTGAAAAGTGATCACTTAAAATGTAGAGAAGCTGGCTGTTTTCTCAGCAAGTCGCACTTACTCTGCTATCAATCATATATATGCTTGCTCAAAAGCCTTGCCGGCTTCCCCTCCATTTGTTATTAATATCATAATATATACGTACTTAATGATTTATTACTTGTATGAAAACCCTAACTATGTACACATTTGCAGCCCAGTAGTTAATCAGCACGTAGAAGTGGCTCCGTAAACTCTCGAAAGACCACCCTGGAACTCCCTTTTTGCAACGCCGTTAGGTCACACATCCCCTAGGCAGACTAAAAACACGCCTCCCCTGCACCATGCTGTGCACGGCATCACGTGATCATTTTGCCACCGTTTTTCCTGAAGTCACTTGGTGGGCGGACAGCGTCAGCAATCTGAGTGCCCGCGACCCTTGAGTCCCGCCAGTTTATGGTGCAGGGGTTTCGGCATTTTACGCATCGAGGCGGTTGCCTCGCCGATGCCTTCTTCTCCGAGTGGGATGGTCTATCTGACGTTCCCACTCGGTAGCTTTCTTCTGGACCATTATAGCCTCACAGATAGAGGCCATTTCTCTGCCAGTTTTCTGTCTCTGCCAGCATGGCCCTCACAACTGCTGGCTAAGACAGGTTTCGCCCAACTAGGACACTCCTCGAGCGTATGCTGTGCAGAGTAAAGATCACCTCCACAGTGGTGGCAATTTGCTGTGGTCTCTCACCCAATCATTTACAGGTTCCCACTTACCGAAGATTTTGACACCTAAAGTGGGTGTTTTTTATTTAATTTTTGATAGTAAGGATATTTTTTTTTTTTTGATTATATTTTTTTTTTTTTTGATTATATATTTTTTTTTATATATTTTCAATCTTCGTAACGACACTTAATTATTTCTGACTTTTTTTATTTATTTATCCTGTTGAAGGCCTCGTTTTTTGGATATTGCCATTTTTAAGTAAAAAAAATGAATAAGAATAGCAATATCATCATCTGCCTGCCTTTTGCCACTCTGTTGACTTTCTATCTAACCTGATGCATAAATAAGGTTATATTCTAACAATGTATCCAATACCCTATGCTTATTAACGTTTTTCAAGTTGTGATCCAAAACCCTTCAGATCTGAAGGATTTTGATTCGATGTTGTTTAGTGTTTTTTTTATTTTTTTAGACTAATTCCGGTTGCTTGGTTTATGATCTCGCTTTAATATTATTACTTAGACTTGATTGAAATTAATGAAGATTTCAAGGAAGTACAGAAGCCCCATATTGAGTCCCGAGAACACTTCAATCACGCAACCACGAAATATTTCAAAATTAATACCAATTAGAAGTTAGAATTCAACTTACCTTTATACCTACTCCTACTATATCTCAGTAAAATCCCTGTTCCCTGAGTTAATCAGAAAATTGTCTGTACAACGACCAAAAGTTTTGGCAGTAGTTACATAGTCGGGATAATAATAAATCGCATGTAAAAACTAACCTTGAGGTGGTTAACCTTATTATTCTTCGATTATACCCAGATATTTTTAGATATAGGTGGCATTTAATCCAAATATAAGCTAATATTATAAAGAGATTGGATAAATTATTTGTTTGTTTATACCTTTGTTATTGGTATAGCTCGATTCAAATTTAATGATGACTCTGAACACTTCCGCGAGTCACTGCGCAGTAGCAATTTCATGTGATAGCAGGGGTTATAGGGGACTACTGCAGTGCAGCGACGAACGCACTTTACAGTCGCCATTAACTTGAATCTAGCTGTAATCACTGAAAAGAGTTACTGAACCGATTACGTAAATTCTTTTATCGATAGAAAGCAAAAAAATATCGCTGCGTGCCCTATGCTAATTTCTATCCCTACGAAATACACAGTTCCTGTGGAACTTTGCTCCAAAGATGGGTTAACGAAGCCGCGGGAAAAAACTAGTAAAGTATAAAGATCGGATACCAAATACATGGTTAGATAGCCATTAATATCTTACTCGACTTTCAAAGAACAAAAAGCGGAGAGAACTATCAATTACAGCAACAAGCTGCAGAAATGGTTAACAAAAACCTATGACATTAAATGTCGGCAATCGATGGGAGGACTTTTACCAAGGTGATATTTTATCAGTGACAACAATTTTCAAAATGTATGGATGTGATTAACATGCACCCCGTATCTTTTATGTAAAACTCCACTCAGATATACTTGTTCGTATAAAAAACAATCCTTAAAACCCAGACATAATATTGTCTCACATTCAATGAAGAGAGGCTCTCTTCATTTAATCATCCCTATTTTTATTGTTTTTATTTATTTGGGGCAAACAAACAGTGAGACATTACATTTTACAACTTACTATTACAACAATTACGATCAAATGTGCAACCAACTATATTTCCCACGGAATACATATTAAAAAGAAGAAAAAAATGCATGCGATTTAAATTAACCTTAAAAACCTTACAATAGTTGAAATAATACGAAAAACAACTCTATCTAAATTATAACATTAAATATCAAATTGAAAACATTTAAAAATCAATATAAAAAACAATATGAAAAATTTATAAAGAGATATTAAATTAAATATCAAATTAAAAGAAATTAATTAAATAAGAAGCCAATAAACATTAAATACATAACATTAGAAAAAAAAATAAAAAAAACATGTCCAGTTACATTAATAATCATTATAAAATTAAAATAAAAACATTAAAAAATAATATTTAAAAAATGAAATGTCAAGCAGCATCAAAGATACTTAAATAAATCAATTGAATAATTAAAATTTCTACTGATTACGTGTTTTGAGTACATGATTTTTAAATTTACCTGCAGAAAGAGCAAAAATATCAATGTGATGGAAGTTCTTGTTAAAGGTATCGGTAAATCGACGCAAAGGAGCGCGCACACCCGCGTTAGTGCGACAAGAGCTCACTGCAAACAGGGGATGCGCACGCGCCCCGCGTCGAACTGTCCTCCTAGGAACTATGTAGCTTATCTTATTGCGGATATCAATACAGTCATATACATTGCTGCACAAATCAAACAGAAATACCATCTCTAGGAGAGTGCGTCTTGATTTTAGACCAAGCAATTTATACTTTATCAGTAAATCATCATATGAAAAATGTGTTTGGAAGCAACGGTAATGCAAAGCTTTTAGAAATTTTATTTGAACCTTTTCAATTTGTTCAGAATATTTATTGTACAAGGGATTCCACACAGGAACCACGTAATCGTTGAGTTGAGATGTGATCAGCGACTTAAAAAGATATATATATCGGAGGAAGGTAAATGATCGCTTGTAAACTTATTAATTCAGTTTTATTTAATTGGCAACATTTAGCTTCTGATTCAAATTTCAATTAGATTTTATTCGATTGACAACACTTCATTTCCCTTATGTCAAAATACTTGAATTCGATTGGATGTTCAAAGCGGTGGTTTTGTCGGATGTGTGCTTGAGCCAATAATGAAGCGGCGAGCGCCATACTTGGCGATCTGTGTGGGGTCCCCGCCATTGTGGAGCTAGAGTTGGAAAGAAAACGCGCGGACACGCGTTTGGTGCTTGGAAAAAGAGTTTGGAGGAATTCTAAAGTGGCGTGTATAAACTTGAAAAGTGTGGTTTTGTTGAGAGAAAGCGAAACTATTGGTGGCCGAATCCACTGCTTCATTGTTGGATTCAAGGATTATCTCTAAAGCGGCATAAGTTACCTGCCTCGTGCATGCATAACCCACGATAAGCCCACAAGTACGAGGGTATATGGAAGGAAGCCCTCGTGTTTCCGACATCAGAAGTATGAACCAATGCACGCACAAGGCGATGCTAGATCAAATGAGACGAGTAATGGCTGGCGCGCTCTCTTTGGTGCGCAACAAAATGGCATCGAAGTACCTACCTAATGGAGACGTTTTGCAACTCGCCGGCTACTAGAGACAGGAATATCATGTTGCCCGAATTCAACCAAATAGTGTGGCCTATCCTAGACAACATGCGAAGTCGGGTTGCAGATAATGTTAATGATGACATGGATGCCCAATCCTGACTAGATACCTACTGGGCAAACGCAACTGTGGTGTACAGATGTGCAGGGAAGTATAAACTTGAGTATTCTGACAATAATTAGTACCTCTCTAATGCCTTGTGAAGTTTAGCCACAATACCTATTGTTTTTCTTGGTATAAAGTGGCTAAAATTTAAAATAAATTTCTAATTTCGTTATGATGCTAAAAGAAACTTAGCCAGTTTCATACTGTCAGTGGAACTCGCATGAGAATAAGACGACTTGTGTAAATACAGTGCAAGAGAGCAAACATCCTTAAGCTACAACTTGATTCAACAAAACATTACGCTTGTGTGAAAACTTGCTCATAGACATGAATTTTTCAGGCATTCGTTCAATATGCAACAAATAGCATGGACGTCTGAGCCCTTCAACATGGCTGCTGTGGATACCATAAGACCTGTTGTGACCAGCTGTGTGTGGTGATACAAGTGCGGAGCTCAGGTTCCATTTCAAAAGGCAACATAACCCGCAGCCTACAGCGCTATGAAAGAGGAAATCTAGTGGTGTTATACATGCCACTGCGGTGATCAATCCATTTAATATTTTCTGGTAGCATCTAGGAGCCTGGACTTGTGCATGTGAGCATGGTCGGCACTGCTGCCTGACCCATCCGGGAGTACAGGCTTAAGGTATGTTACTTTGATTGATCTGCATTCAACAATTGCTGCATCTGCATTCAGCTGTACATTTTTGTGGCAGCTGAAGTATGTATTGGGTTTGGATTTACCGAAGTTTTACAATTAATTCTTGCATTCATTGCAATCTATAACTATTGCATTATTTTGTTTCATGGAAATGTGTCATGTAAGTTACAAAAAAAAAGAGTAAAAAAATTTTCAAATAGCGCTATATGTGTTATGGTGTTGATACTGTATGTTTCTTTCAATAATCATCGAAAGATTCGGGACCCCATTAGCTGTAATATGCTGCTTGAAATAACTTATTGAATAGGTGCATGAATTTTTTTATGATCAATTAAAAAATGAACAAATCATTTTTACATGGACAGAATGAGAAGTCAGTCCATGTCACGCCATCTATTGATATCCTTGCTTTGTTCGAGCTTTGAAATATTTTGTTTCATCAAGTATTTAATCTTTTTTATTCACCAACAAAATAAACAACAAAACGATTTTCGCAATTTTATGTTTCTAATGTACTCGGAGCATTGGAACGTGGGGACGAAACGCAAAGAAATGAGATTGCATTACATTATTATGTTGTTAGAACAATTAACGTAGTTTTATTTTCTCTATGAGAACAATAATACACGGTTTTGTGACCACTAGTGCTGTCATAAGCATAAGATAATAAATAGGTTGTTAGTGTACTGACAATCGAGAAGTAAAGATATTAGCAATCCATATTTTTTTTTTATATGTTTGAACACTAGGAATTTTAGCCATGCATTTTTCATTAATAGGTGTCACTTCAGATTATCCGTAAATATTACTATCACTGAGTTTGTTGTTGATTTGATCTCCAAGGGAATTTGTGAATATGCTATTTCTTGGAAACAACATACTTTCTAACTGTTCGCGTTGGTATTTTCAATACAAGTTTGAATCCAGTTACGGAACGCAAAAAGAAAAATCGTAATAATAGTCGATCTTTAGCATCTTTGACCGATTGAAGTTGTTTTTACAACTAAATTAAAGTATCAGGTATAAGGGAACAATATTTATTTTGTTTACGTTGAATTCACTTATGTTTGTGATATACATTCAATAATTTTTAAATGATATTTTGGTTCATGTCGAAAAATCTTATCTCGATTTTCTAGGTTTAAATATCGATTCGCTGGATTGATTCAGTACTGGATATCGATTGAAAAACGTTTATTTATTTTTTGTCCTTAAAATCGATTCGTCGATTAATCGATAACAGAACGTCATCCCTTGCTCATCTCTATAAGACATAAAGACAGTGACAAGTTAGTGTCAACATTCGAAAAAGTTTGATGATACAAAACAAATAAATTTGATATGATTTTTAACTTAAAAGTTACTAGATAAAGACTAGATTATTAATAAATCGTTACAAAGTGTGAGTCACTGTGAGGATTAGACTTTTAACTTTCGCATTGTTGCAAAGACATGCAATAACTTTCAGTTAAGAGCTATGTAATCAAGATTATTTTCAAACCGGTGTTAAAGTTTAGTGAAATAGTTTGTTGTTCGACTCGATATGCAATCATACAACCTGCAAACATCACGAGGATTAACGTTACTATAGCCTAGACAGTTGGCGTTTAGTTTTGTTGCTACCAATGGTTGAATTCAGGTAAAGTTAATGTCTAGTTGTTATATATCGCATTGTAGAGAACTAACCAACTGATAACATGTCATTCTAATGATACCTACAAATAAAAATGATTTAAATTGACTACGGTGAATGACAAGTGCAACTAGACATTTAGATGGTGTCGAGAAGACGTGTTCAGGTATTATGAGATGCTCGAGAGCCAATAACTGTTCCAAGTCGTGGCTGAGGATGAGATAGATGTTCAATTGGCAACATTTAAATTCACATAGAACGGTTTCTCAGTTTCGTGGCTCAGAGAGATGACGGAGTCAAGAGATTATTCGGCGTTTAAGTTGAAAGTGCATTCTGTGTAGCAAATGTATTTGCTAAGTTATTGTGAATTGTAGACCACGGATGGGATACTTGGGTTCTATTTGATGTACTTGGTACATGGGCTTTTGTTTTTTTGGAGGAAACTAGGAATGGTTTCCTTGTTCTGTGTTGTTCAACGATGCTTGGCCTCGGTAATCTTGTTCAGAAATTTTAATAATTGTAGCATCTCTTTAAAATAAAGGTTTGTATTTGTGAATTGTGTGGTGTCATGTAGGAAGTCTAGTACCTACCTAACTTGAATAATAAGTTTGGAATTTAAAGTATACTGTCAGTAATGGCTGTGCTAACTTGTTGAATAGTTGAATAGTCTGTGCTGGTCATTGTGAACATACCTAACGTTATTTTGTGTTATTTCATTCAAGTTGGATAAGATAATGTTAACACAGATGTAAAGTCGGTGATGTGCGGTGCATGATTTAATTTTTAATTTGCAAAGTTGGTAATGTTTGGTGTTGGTAGTTATTATACCTATCGTACTGAGAGTTTGGTATGAAATCATGAACATAGAATAGAGTTCTTGAGTATGCTTTTGGCTGTGTATGAAATCATGAACATAGAATAGAGTTCTTGAGTATGCTTTTGGCTGTGTATGAAATCCTGAATGTGAGGTTGCCGTTGTAGTCAGAATAAAGATTGATACTGAGAGTAAAGATTGAAATAACAAATTTCATTTTGGTTTAAAGGTGCTGTTTGGAAGTGAAATGGAATTCTGAATGGTGGCAATTATGTGTTGAATTAAAGGCTTTGTTTGGTTCATGATGAGTTTGAGAAAATCTGAAAGATTAAGTACCCATTGACGTAACTGAATGTAATATGTTGAAGACTGATTCAAATCAATCTAGCAATGGTGAGGTCGTGTGCATGGTCAAAGGACTGACTGTGCGGTGAAGAGTAGTCACTGCGGTGACTACTGTAGCCTTAGATGGGCTGGTGAGTGGTCAGAGATGACTGCTGTAGCCTAAAATGGGCTGGTGAGTGGTCAGAGATGACTGCTGTAGCCTTAGATGGGCTGGTGAGTGGTCAGAAATGACTGCTGTAGCCTTAGATGGGCTGGTGAGTGGTCAGAGATGACTGCTGTAGCCTAAAGTAGGCTGGTGAGTGGTCAAAAGATGACTGCTGTAACCGAGATGGGTTACGAGGCCTGGTCAGGATGACTATGGTTGCAGGATGGTCACAGGGTTGACCATCAGGAGGCACAGCAATTGCTGTGGGACCAAGAAACATTGCTGGATATATATGGGGGGGAGCCTAGTCCCTCTGGGGCTTCGGTGACCTGTTGTTTAATGTATGTAGCATGGGTATCTGGCAGTCTTGTTGCTTCGAGAGGACCGGTTGTCTGGGGGAGCCTGGTCCCTCTGGGGCTTTGGTGACCTGTTGTCTGGGGGGAGCCTAGCCTCTCTGGGGCTTTGGTGACCTGTTGTGTGTCTGGGGGAGCCTGGTCCCTCTGGGGCCTCGGTGACCCGTTGTTTGGTGTATGTGGCATGGTATGTTGTGTTGGGTGTTTGAGTGGTTTCTGGCACACTTAGTGCTTCGAGACCGATTTGACGTCTGTTGGGAACCTGGTACCTCTGGTGCTTCGGTAACCGTTTAGAATGTGTGAGTGTTAATATGGTTGTCTAAACGGTGAGGTATCTGTTTCTATAGTACGACGATGGTTGTGTATGGTGTACGGTGTGGAGACCTAGATTTACATGGACAATGTGAAAGCTATGAGAATTATGTTTTCATGAGTAAAGAAGTTCTTGATTTTAGTTGTCGGCTGGTAATATACGGTGTTGATTGAAAGTTTCACGTGGAAGATGTCACGACCACGTAAATTTTTTTATTTGGTCAGGAGCGGCCGAACTTTACCTATTGTTTAGGTAATTATTTTTTTCTTCTCTTGGTTTTTGTTTTTTTATCACAATTGAGTAACGATGTTGTTCATCGCTCTACATCAAACGTGGGACCGTTTGAATGTCAAGATGGCCGTATCGGAGGAAGGTAAATGATCGCTTGTAAACTTATTAATTCAGTTTTATTTAATTGGCAACATTTAGCTTCTGATTCAAATTTCAATTAGATTTTATTCGATTGACAACACTTCATTTCCCTTATGTCAAAATACTTGAATTCGATTGGATGTTCAAAGCGGTGGTTTTGTCGGATGTGTGCTTGAGCCAATAATGAAGCGGCGAGCGCCATACTTGGCGATCTGTGTGGGGTCCCCGCCATTGTGGAGCTAGAGTTGGAAAGAAAACGCGCGGACACGCGTTTGGTGCTTGGAAAAAGAGTTTGGAGGAATTCTAAAGTGGCGTGTATAAACTTGAAAAGTGTGGTTTTGTTGAGAGAAAGCGAAACTATTGGTGGCCGAATCCACTGCTTCATTGTTGGATTCAAGGATTATCTCTAAAGCGGCATAAGTTACCTGCCTCGTGCATGCATAACCCACGATAAGCCCACAAGTACGAGGGTATATGGAAGGAAGCCCTCGTGTTTCCGACATATATATATAGGTTGATGGGCGCAAAAACTCCTTTGCAGATCTCATTACGAAACCGTACATTCGATAGGCATTGTTCACAATCTTACCAATGTGGGCATCAAGGTGAAGTTTATCGTCGAGTATGATTCCAAGATCACGAATAAGGGACACCCTTGATAGTGTAGTATTAACCAAAGCGTATGGATACTTGAAAACATTCCTATTCTTCGTGAAACTGATGCATCAACATTTAGGTAGACTAAGTTGTAATCTATTGACAAAATATAAAGTCATTTCATTTCCGTACGACACGTTTGAAGTAAAAAACATAATTGTGCCGATGTCTCGCCGGGACTCATTCACCCGCCCATTCACAGTTATTTACTCGGTCATTCGTTATCTCATTCACAGCGGGAAGGTATCTTAACAAGCAAAAAGTATGGCCACGCGACCCCAGGCGCGTCGGAATTGAATTAGTCTGCCATCCACTGAGATGGTTTAAACCTTTTTATTTTGATGTGATTAAATATGAGGTTATGAAGGTGGTGCGTTTTCTTGTAATTGAACTGATTTTGTTTTGATAGGGTTAGAAAGGTGAGTATTATGTTTGACCGTCAGTTTTCTTTTCGTTTAAACTAAACGTGTTTAGTCGATGCAATAACGATTCCATTCATAAATACGTAAATTAGAATAACATGTAATAATTAATATTGTTGCTATGCAGTAACAGTACGTAAATCAAATATTCTCGAAATAAAGTAAGTATAGTTCTCGCCAAACTTCTGGGCTTCCCTGAGGTTGGCTTTCCGACGCGCACGGCACGGATCCGTGCTGTTTTTTTTTATGAGATTTACTACTACGCAGCCGTTATAGCTAACTTAAAGGCGGCCAAGAAGTTTAGCGAGAACTATAAGTTTAGTATTTGACTATCGCCACATGAATTTTCTGAGTTCAAGTCTTCTGAGCATTGACTACCTATCCTGTTTTATCACCTTTTATGCACTCGGGATTGAGTCATTACAATCAGATGACATGCCTCATAAGGAGTAATATTCTCAGTAAGTGGTTAATAGATGCAACAAGTTCATCCCGTTCTCGGAAAACACAGCAGGCAGGCGCATTTCTTGTTTTATGCAACTCTTAAGATGTATTAATTCGCTCTGAGGTGTAGTTTATTTCTATCTTTTTCATAACTATCGATCGAATGAAATAGTTATTGTCTATTTATGATACTACACAGTTTTTCTGTTTTGGTTCGGAAAGTACGGGCGGCGACACGTCGCTTTTCTACAGGTACAAGAGACATTTTAAGGCTCCTTTTGATTTTAAGGGTTAGTGTAATGTAATTTTTGTGCAAAATCGTGCCAAAAATCACTACTACCATGTAAAAGACTCATCGTTATTCTATCAGTAACCCTCTAACTAGCGTCTTCTCATTTACTCTTTCATGTGACTTTTTTAAATTATCCTTTTCTGATCTTCGTTCCGGTAAAAACCCCTTTTGTTTCTTCCTTCTGAATTTTATATTTAATTAATCTGTTTTGTTTAATTATAAAACATCGATCACATTTTTCCTCGGTGCCTGCGTGATTACCAAGCTTCGTGTATCCGCACCGTCTCTTATTCGAAATACGAACCGTTTCGTATCCGTTGTGATACACAAAGTATTCCTCATTATAGTACAGTGTGCCACCAGCTTTTTGATTTTTATTCGAAAATCGAACGGGTATCTGCTGCCGTGATTCCCTAATCACGGAGGGTGGGTGAAACGGGTTATATGGCCTTCTCAAATAGACAGCGAACCGATAGCGTTGCGTAGTTCTTTTATTTTGTAATGTATTGTATCACTTGAATCTAGTCTGCCTTTTTACCTAGCTATAAAAAAACCAAAGAAAACCGATTTACAAAATAACAAAACTTCCGGTTTGCTATCTATTTGACGAAGCCTTCGAGCTTTGTTTTAAAAGAATTTTTTTTTGATAACTTAATTAAACGTCTTCCATGTAAAGTATGTTTGCCCTGGCAGTTGGCTGATGCAATAAGCGGAATTCGGCAGTTACATCGGGGTTATTTTGACAGTTTGATAGTTGTCAAGTCCATGTAGGACGGAAAATTGTAACAAATCAATTAGGTAGTAAGGCAGGGTTTATCTTTTTTATCTTTAAAAAACAAAAGCAATACTTAAAAGACTAGACAAGTGTTATTCGATATCTGCGACGGCGATGGTCAAAATCAGAAAATATATGGGTCGATATTATAGCGTTTATAATTAGGACACACACCTCAGCTTAAGGTGCTCCCTTATTCAAGAAACACTATAACAATATTACAATCTTACTTAGGTACTTTCCGTCTGCATATTTGCGTACAAACGACAGAGATACAATTTCTTTGCAAACTGTTTTATTTAGAAAACCTGAAAAAATCTCGTGTAGAAAATGTTCTTGAGAAAGAACCATTACGCTTACTTTTTTAAGTAAGTGTAGTTTTAAATTCATGAGGGAAATTGTGAATTAAATAGTGGGGATGTCGAAATGGAAGTATTTTAGGTAGTATACAGAGTTTCTTTGGATGAAACCAAGCATATTTCTGAGTTCTATTTTTGTAAATCTCTACACTTTCTGTAGTATGTCTATACGTTCGGCTTAACGGTTTCAATTTATGAAGGCAAAGAGCTATAAATCTGTACTATGATTGATATGGAAAACTGTTGGTTTCCAACAGGTTTTTTGGTTCGCCAACAAATTTTAAACCAGACCCATGAGACCATTTGAGAACATTAAAATGAGGCAAAAAAACCCATAGCAAATGGTCTGAAAATCAAGTTTTCAAGTGGACATTTGTTGGTTGATGAGAATAAATCATTTATTAGAAGAAAGTGTGAGTATTCTACATATGTGTTGAAACCGTTTTGAAGCGACTCCGAAATTTTATTTTCGTTTTTCGAGTTATATATAGGTAACGATTCAAATGTCTGAAAACAATTTTTTAGTAATTTCGGCAATAGTGCAAAAGATTAAAAAAAGGAACATAAAAGTTTGAAAAAAAAATATACGTGTTGGTTACAATTTTGAATGTGACGCGCAATATCTCTGAAAACTAATTTTTCATAACAAAATTACGAAACCTATGTACATTTTTAATATCAAACATACTGTAGTAATAAAACCGTCTGTTTAATTTTTTGATAAAACAGAAATGAACCCCCATAACACTGTGACGTTTTTGGCCGATACTGTCCACCTAGCCGATTCAGATTAATCGTAAGTTTTGGTCGTGGGCGCTCGTACCATAACCGTCTGTTCTGATTTTAATTTACGTAAAATATAAGTTAATGTTCGAATTTGGACTTGGACGACAACTATTTATGGAGGGTTTCAAAAGATTCTCCTTAACTCCAAAAGTAACAAATTCTCCATTTTATAATGGGGAATTTGATAATGTTGTGTTACAGAATTACTCAGACCGTTCTTCCAGTTTGCATTACAAACTTGAAGTGCGGCGCTATCTAATCATAACTTTGAAATGAGCTGTTGTGTGAACCTACTTTCGAAGATTCTAGCACTGGTTAGAAAGATATCAGAAGGCGTAGTTTCTATCAATAATATGACAATACCCTTAAAGTAAATGTGTTGTACTTACATTTTTATTTATATACAGCAATACCTTAAATACTTACCTACTGGCCTAATATAACTGGCAAAATGTGGGTGTACTATAGGAGCAAATCTGCTTACCCTTTGGAGAATACAGGCTTGATGTTATGTGTACTACCCACTTACTGATACTGTAAACCTACTGTAAACCATCCTACTGCTGGCCAAAGATATTCCATGATTGCTTGGCGGTTTTAGTTCAGCCCGGCCCTACATCATGTAAGTGGTGCTTGCTAAAAGTATACAGATGAACACATTTTTTACTAACACAACAGAAGTTAATTGTGTAATTTACTTTACAATGCATGTCCTCGAAAAGAGCGGTTTTCCAAGCAGCCAAACTGTGCGGAAAGTGTCACTTTTTTTCACTAGTGCTTTTTACTTTCCTGTATTTTTTGAATTTTTAACTCCAACATCAGCCCGACGCATAGAGTTTTTATTATTTAAGAAAAGTTTAAAAAAATAGTTATGTACAGATTGTCATTCATATAAAAGGTAGAATAAAACTGATACTTCATTTTAGGCGTTTTTAATTACTCTAGATTTAGATTTTGATCAATAAATTAATTTTAAATATTAATTAAATATGTTTGGCAGAACGTATATTTTGCTCTTGCCATATTGCGTTACGGTGTAGCAGCTATTTGCACATACGCAGTAAATATGCCCGAGGAACTATTAGTTAATCTGTGGATATGCTGAACGCGCTTGAATAAGCCCGCCATTTTATTAATTTCATTTTATTAATTTATTTATTTCCTCGCACAATGCATAGTAAAATGTTGTATGATACACGTACGTAAGATGATTTCCGACTCGTGTCGATTTATCCACTCACTCGCTTCGCTCGCTCGTGAATAAAATGCCACTCGTCGGCAATCACCTACCTTCCGCAATTGTAGCATAAATAACTATTTTCTTCTTTATAGCTTTTGCAACGTTTCGTGATATCACCAGTAACAGTTCGAAATACTCGTACATCATCTCCTTCGTATACATTCTTATGTTTAAGATCCTTGAACCTTCTCTCCACTACCCACTCAGTGGTTTCCCCCGTCGAGTGTCGGTATCTTTCAGTAGATATTTGGTTCACAGCTTGATTATGATAAATGATCTTTATGTGCGTCCTACCGATGAAAAAAAAGGATCTTTTAGACTTCTACTAACACCGACAATCTTTGTTTTTATTTTTAAGACCCAAGTTGGTTGCAGCAATATTGGTAAAGTAAATAGATTTTTTTAAATTTTGCAGAAATCAACGAGTCGCCGGAGAACCGAAGGCCGCGGGAATCCGCTGGATGCGAGACGGACTTATCGATGTGTGACGCTTGGGGGCTTACCTTTGTCCAGCAGTGGCTGTCTTTTAACTGAAATGGTGATGATGATGATTTTAAAAACAAGTTTAACCAGCGGGTGTAGAGTAACACGGTATCTATCTGAGTGGCTAAGTTCAGATAGTCAGTCGGTACATACTAACCTATAAAATTTTGGTATTTCAGTGCATCCGGTTAGATTGCAAGCCGACCCCCAACATAGTTAGGAAAACGCTTAACAGATGATAACAGTACAGAGAAAGCTTACAGTTGCAATATGTTTAAAAAACAAGGTAAGTACAAAGGCGGTGTAAGTACTGGGATTACAGCACAGTCTCAGCAAAAAAGATAAACAATTTAATAATGCACCTCTTTTAAAAGATTTATGAACAACACTCGATATCCATTCGATCTTCATACAAATTAACTAAAATGCCCCACCGTATCCATAATCTTGGCATCAATTGCACTGGCGATGTTATCAAATGTAACACATAATAATTACTAAACGCTAACAAATATTCAAGAAAATTGCATGCTTTTGTTTGCACGCCAGTCTATCATTGTCGTTAAGTCGACCACACACATAATTCGGAAACTTGGATTGCCTTAAGACAACGCCACAACTGATAGTACACCTTATTTGCTGGACTGTAAGGTTGATTATTCATTGCATAGAGTCGTGTAAATTAGTATTCTTTCATCTTAGTTGTATGAATAATGCTCTGATCTAAGATATAAGAGACTTTGTGGGTTAAATGTGACGGAAATAATAATACTGTCCAATAAATAGGGCAGCCCTTACTCGTAACAGTTTGGTAATATAGATGTTATGAGATAGTCATCCTTTTAGATTATTTTCGTCCGAATATTAGAATATTATTAAAACTCTACCATTTCAATGGACATTAAACATCTTTGTGGCCCGTTCCTTCTTCGCCGGAATCGGTATAAACTATGTAATAAGGTCAGGCTCATGCATTACGACATGAGATGATATTTTCTCAATTATGTCTCGAGCCGTCGTTAAAATAAATAAAGAAGGAGAAGAAGACTATTCACAGCCTATTTAAAATCATTAAAATATTAGCGAGAGTACATCGCAGGACAGATTCCTCGCAAATATTTCTATAACGAGAAGTACAAATTCCAATCCATATACGCAAATAACCATTCGTAAATATTTGAACAACAATCAATCTCCAACAGTACTAATAAATACAGTAAATTAAATTGAAAAGTCGCCGCTTTAACAGTCGAAAGTTTTTTACAAGGCAACCATTCTGTCTCTAATAATAATTGAATTTCTTTCAATGTCGTATCTTCGTTAAGTCAGCTCAATTTGGTGGAGACACAACATGAATTAGATGGACGTATTTATATAATAACATCGTGATCGAAGTTAAAGTACCTTACTTATTAGACATTTTTGTGCTATGATTTGGTAATATGGGGTGTGTGTAGTCTGGACTGTGGGGGCCAGAAAGGCAATCGCTTCATGTATTCAGTTTCTTTAAATAAGATTGGAAGCCGATCCCAACATACCGTTATTTGGAAAAGCCTATAGGCAGATGATGACATGAGAAGCTTTGGGTTAAAAATTAGCTAATTGAGGATATCAATAAATTTACGCACTACAGCCGAACTCTATCCGTCGTAATCTGTCGTAGTTCAGAACATTTTGAACTCGGAACTCAAATCACGGACATGGATCACGGACACAGACGTCTAGTGCGTAACCGCCCTTAGTGGTCATTTTCTTATCAAGGTATTATTACCTATAATTCAGACATGTGACAAAATTAGAAGTCTGCAACTATTCATGGCAGTTACATGTTACATGCTACTCTAGACCTTATAAATGAATCCACAGATTATATGGAGCATAAAACACATAAAGGTAAATAAGCACTACTTGCCTGCACATACACAATATTTTCAAACCGTCCCGATTCGGATTGGTGCCATTTTCTGGGTAACTAATAAAATATATAGACTCTGTGCACGGTATTGCTGCACGAATAGATTATTTAAAGTAACTATTACTCTCATACTTATTATTATTGATAACAGTCCATATGGTACAAATTGTTTTAGTAGAAGCGTAACGGTTCAAGGCCTTTATCCCTTGCGTGCTTCTTATTCTTCTTTATCGTATCGATGATTCCAAAATTAAATATGCTTTGACCAGAAATCAACCACGTCGACAGCTTTATCATTTACCTCACAAAGATCTTCCAGTTTATAGGTGTTGTTGCACGGAGAGTATGACAAAAGGTGAGAAAGTCAGGGTCGTAGGTGTGCTTCAATAAAAGCTACTCTTTATTTTTTTTCGTAAAAAGGAACTTCAGTATAAGCTACTTTTTATTTTTTTTCGTAAAAAGGAACTTCAGTATATTGTTCTGAAGTTAAGCAACAGTATCAAAGAAAAATTTAATTGATTTTCATCTTACAGGTTTCTTAATGTAACTTACTCAATCTAAAACCATTCGAATAAAAATAAAAATATTAAACTATTTTTAATAAAAAAATTCGCAAGTGTACCTACCTATATAACGCAAAATTGTATGTGGTTCTTTTTCTTTTACTTTTCATAGGCAGCCATTTGGCACCTACCTCACCTGACATCAAGTGATGATGTCGTCGCGAGTGGATCATGGTTACCTAGAAGTGACCTCTTGTCTTAAATACCCCCATGTTATAGGCAAAAAGATCAGAAAATACAGAATCTTGATGCAAAACTATGTTTTGTCTATTCACCTAAAATAAGTAGTAAAGTACATTACCCTACAATCAGACAGTGGAATAAACACAATAACCTAACAACACAACCTAAGTTAAGAAATAGTAGATATCTATCTTATATTTTCATACAACGAAGTTTTCCTTACCAGTCCCTCTGAACGCCAACAAACATTACGTGACTCAATCCGGACAACCATTAGTCAACACACATAACACATTTTTCTATTCATATAAATTCCAGACTGCCACCGCAACCCATCTCGGCGCCTTAACTTATATACATACATCAATAGAGATTTACTATTTACTGATGTACAGGGTGGAGGTTCAAAACTGGTGAAGTGTTGAAGAATTGGGAAAGAAGAATGATTTTTGTGTTTATCCAGTGAATTAGGAGAAGTTAGAGGAAATAATAGAAATAGAAATGCAGTGTTATTCTGTAAACTACTTACCGTGAAAACTTTGGTGAAGAGATCTGTCAATCTTCGGTTGGAATAACTTCTTCAATCGATCCCTCTTTACCGAGGATCATGGTCACCGGACCCTTTAAGCGGACAATCTGCCTCCATCGGTTCCGGTCTGTAGTTGCCATCAACACCTACTGAAATTCGCTTGAGGACGCAGCGTATTTCACATGATTGGAAGCACCATCCATCGTGTTGGCGACCGGTCAGTGGAATGACAGATGGAGTTAAATCCGTAGAGAAGAATTAGGAAGAAATAAAGATAATGCTTTGCGAGGTTATAATAATTATTCAATGAAGCCGTGCAGTGGACGGATACAGGCCGGTATTATTATAAAGCTACTTTAGATACGACATTTTGTTCTAGTCTATATATAGCAGAAAAGTTATAAAAAAGCACATGTAAAATTTATGGGCCTTATTGGGTGTTTTAAACTTGGTTGAAAATCAACTGATACCTTGAAAATAACGCCATTTTCATAAAATCACCTATAGGTATCCCCATTACAGACCTTTTAAACGTCAGCCTGTATATAAAGCTGATTTACCTCCACGTCACGTCTAAGTCATTTATTCCAAGATTTAGTTTACTCGACTCCCTTTGAGTGCCTAAAATCCATTTTATATTAGTTTTTTTCCTTTGCCATTGACTGACTTAGCTTTTTATATTCCCATAACTGAATACGTAAACGGTTTGCATTTATATTAGGAGTATTGGTTATTAAGTTTTGTAGGCAGATCTGGTCGCGTATCTGTGATTTTTTATGGATGTTTGGTGATTGTAAATAAACTTTTGGTATTCAATGGTTTTCTGCCTCTGAGTTCTTGAATTACTTGGCCTTCTTTTTTCATACAAATGGCATTGTCATCATAATTTCAGAAGTTTACCATCTAGACGTCCTCCAAGCGTCACCATCGACTGGAGATCGTCCAACGGGCTCTCGCGGCCATCACCAGCTCATAGGTTCACATTGTCGCATGATGCGGACAAATAATATGCAACAAAATGTTAATTTAAAGCAATATTTTAAACTGAAAATAATTAAATCAAATATTTGATTGGCATAAAAGTATATAAATTAATAAGTAGCCAATACTGATGTGTACTCAATGAAAAAAAAACAATTGAGGGAATGAAAATAAGACAACATGAATGAAAAACCTTTAAGATGGGAACTCTCTGAAGTCTTAATATTGCGTGTCTTTTACACCTCTAGAAAAAAGATGGTTCTACTTCATTAAAACCTCTTTCTGTAGAACCCGTGACTACGCTTTGTAGCACTAGGCGTCGCAAATCTCATTTTAAAGTTCTTTAAACAGATCTTTGGCTCAGAAAAAAACATCTGAAGTTCCCTCGTGTCTGAATTCCATAAATCATGCTAGTCGGTGAGATAGAAGCGAGGCTGATAGCCCGCAATGCACGAAGCGTATACACCAGACACCAGAAACAAAATTCAAAAGCCGTTTGCCTGACAGAAAAGATTAACTTCTGTCCAAACAGTTTTGTCTCCATTTGCTGTCTACTAGAAGTGTTGCATTTATATGGAGTAATAATAGATCTTGTCTGAGATCTATATTTATGGTCAGTAGTTTTGAATTCTTTTTGATGCCACCCCTCTTAAGTTATTTACCTTATTTAGTTCTTAGCTTTAATTATAAGATTATTTGATGCGAATGGGCGCTATCATTGTTTTCTTAGCGAAAGCATATCTAATAAACAGCATTGTCTCAGAACTAGGCATAGTTTTAATATCCCACTTATATAAGCTTATTTAAGCTTATAACTATCTAATAAACAGCATTCTCTCAGAACTAGGCATAGTTTTAATATCCCACTTAGATAAGCTTATTTAAGCTTATAACTATCAATAAACCAAAAAATCACCTGGAAGGCATGACAACTTAAACAATACGCTCAAAGTAATAAATCTTCCCGAACCATGATGGTCCTCTTTTAATTCGGTCCGGTCTCTTTATTAATACGTTAATGACGAAGGTGAGGCAGGTGTTGTGATGTGATCGAACTGATACCATTAAAGCTCAGTTGAAGTACGCCGCCGATATGCTCGGAGGAAAGAAGTGGCTTGGATTCGTTGGTGTGGATAAGAAGTGGTGATTGATTTTGAGTTACTGATTTATTTATTTAAAATTCATGTACAATGGGGATAAATAGGCAGATTTAATGCAGCAAGACATTCTCTACCAGTCAACCTTTGGGTTAAAAGGGCACAACAGTGGTAGGCGTACAAAATTAAAAATATGAACAATAATTAAATTCGGATATTCAAAAACTAACTAACCAATAAATATTTGGTAATCAATATTTTGGTTAGGTTTCAATATTTTACACTGATCTCTAAATAACTCTATGGTATTTAAACTAATCATAAATAGGTAAAATTGTTTCTACGTTCATATGTTTCAAAAGGAAATCTCTGGAAGCACTGATACGATTACGAAAATTCTGGCGATACACTACTTTTACACCGCAAAATTGCACGTTTCCTGTGGGTTAACCCACTGAAGCCACGCCACACCACGGGAAAAACCTAGTTATTCAATATACAATTACTTACCTGACTTGTATATTGTTTGATCGTAAATAATATCTATACCATTCAGCAAAGTATTTTTTTGTCCATTGTTTACCAAAGATTTTCTAATAATGCAAGCAGTAAAATTACATTGAGATTATGTTGGTACATTCATCTTTTATACTTATCCCTCGTAATAAGATTATTCAAAGCAAAGTCCATCTCTAAAACAGAATAATACTCCAACAAACTTCTTTACAGTAAACCGAAAAATAATACAGAAAACGATACGACGCTCATCTTAAACATTACTTTGCAAAAAAACGTGTCTACATCTTCCTCGCTTCAGGCTATCGCATTTAGTGAACAGCGAAAAATTATATGATCGGGGTTGTTTATAAGCTTTTATATAAATATCGTCGAACGATCCCGTGTCCCGGAAATGCGGAAAAATGATAAAACATTGGAACATCTCTATGACCGTGATGATTATTTAGAATATTTTACCAATTTGTGCTACGTTGGTTTGTGGTTTTGACATTATGATTTCTGTGTTTTATTGTTCCGGGTGCGGTTTTATTTTTACCCGACTGCCGAAGGAGGGTAATGTGTTTATCAGTCTATGTATGTATTTTATTTTATTTTATTAAGCACACCAATAGTACAACTGCTTAAAACCGTCCAAAAAAGAATACATTTAAAGTCAAAATGACATAGCAATCATACAGATTATAGGTATCCATGACATTTTTCAAAATTCAAAATTAAGACTACAACTAAACTAGGTAAACATTTATCACAGTATATCATTTAATATCATTTAAGAGTAATAAGCATTAAGAGCTTGAGTCAAACTCTTAAGACGGTACCCTGACCAAAAAATCGGCATGAGATATGAGCGTTCCTATTGGTCTAGCGGCACTGGTGGCGCATGAATTACAGTAGTGAATACGCCCAGATTTTAGAAAAAAATCTTTATAAAACCGAATTTTGGTCTTTTGAAAAAAAATATTCTACAAAAATGTTCGTTATTAAATTGTCTATCCATTAGTGTTAGTACAAAAAATAATCAATGAACACTTTACGAGGAGATGCATAAAATCAATAATTATTTCTCATTTTTATGTTTTTTTGGAAGTAGATTAGTGAAATATATACAACATTTAAAAAAAAACTAAATCTACTATTTTAGAATCAATATTATGTAGAAATTGAATGTATTTTTATTAATTAATATTTCTTTTTAAATAACGAGTAGATTGCTCCTAAAAACAGCAAAAAAAACGGCTTGCGCGGCGTTTTGCTCGGGGTACCGCCTTAATGCTCATCACTCAATAGGAAGTGTCTGAGTGTCTGAATGTATGTATGTATGTTTGTTTGTTCCTATATGGCGTTCTACGTATATAAACGCGTTGGCCGATTTTGATGATTCTTACGTCAATCGATTCGTCTTAACCCTGCAAGTTTCACTGGCTACATTAAAATTGGAAATGACAAAAATTGCGGCTTTTGGGCGCCATCTTGAGGGTTTTTTTTTCTTCTAAGCCCATCGTGAGTGGTATCAAAACAAAGGGTTTTATGAGATGATTTCAAAAATATATATCACTCATATTTTTAAATGTACCAAATTCGAAAAAAAAAACTAAAACGTTTTAAATAAAAAAAGTTAATTTAATAAATCTAAAAACCCGACTGCTTAAAAATCGATTTAGTTTTCTTTCTTTTCTTCTTGTTTACGTCTTTTTAGTCGATTTCTAAGCAGTTGCGTTTTTAGATTTTTTAAATTAACTTTTTTTTTTACTCCTGTTATCGGTACTTACATAGCGATATTTTTGTTTCTTTTATGTTTTTAAGGGCAAGCATTGAGAAATTTATACCGCTAAAAAGGTGTTATTGGTTAATATACCGGCAAAGGCAAACATCGCAAATTATTGCAAGGTATGACTAAACACAAAAACGGAATGAGTAGGTAAGTCTAGTCAAAACACAACTAAAGCCAGAATCCAGAAAAATACAAATTAAATACCTACATTCAGAGTGGTAATTGCGTTAACTTGACCAAATTATTTATTAAGTTGGGTACATGATTAATTGCTATTCCATCATTTTTGAATCAAAGTTAAGTGCGCACGACCGGTCAAACTTGTAACTGGCGTCTGTTCATTGACTTGAAAATGGGTGGTATTATGACCCATACAAACAATATATAAACGTCCTGAAAACTAGCAAAAATGTCCTCTATTGTGAAGTACCAAGGGATTAAGGTCAGCTCAATTTTGTCGCTTAAGATAAAGCTAAAAACAAGGCTGCACCGACGTAAATGTCAAGAATTCTTGTACTTACAAAACAAACCATTAAATTTTCGCTATTCTTTTGAATATTTTATTTACAGCAAGGGCGCGTTTCACTTGTAACTTTTTATTGTTACTTACATCCTTCTTGTTTAATTGGTGGGTGTTACCGTTTCAACAAAGATTTAATTAAGAAACATTGGACTCCTGTATGATAATAATCGTTGCTTCTGTTCAATTTTGAATGGTATAATTACTGTTTTGTGTGAAAGAGAACGTTTACGCGTTTATACAGGCTGGATTTTTTGGATGGAGCAGTACAATATTTCTAAAACAGGGCAGGTACATTAACCGTTGTAGCTACATGAAAATATTATAAGGAGACTGTTAACTGAACTTTATAAATATTTGCTAACTGCATTCACAAGTAAAAAAAAATATATCTAGCAAGAAAATGGGTAAGTTTTGTTGAGGTTAGAGTACTACTTAGTAGGTCCTAGAAAAGTCACAAATCACAAACAACTCTTCCCAGAAACCCTCATAAAATTAAAGAAAGCTTCCTAGGAATGGTTGCCCATAGCTAGTTAGATATACTTTGAATCTTTAATTGTACTTTGGGCTTTCTACCGGCCTTCGTTTATGTTATGTCCAGGACCACCTTAAATATTCCTAACTTAGGTAATAAAAATAACATAAATACGAAGTCACATTAGTGCAAGCCAGATTCCGAATGCCCGCCCTTCTCAAAAAACGGGTCCGACTGTAAGGTATCTACTTGGGAGACAAGTGAGAAGAGTCGTTGCTGAGTAAATACTGTCCTTCATTAAGCTTGAACATTAATATATAACAATCATAATACTAGGCACATCACACGACGTCCTCCGGGGCATCACGACGCTGTCGTTTAGGATTATAAATAAAAGTGTAAAGAATATTATGCACCACCATATCGACCAGATACGCATATCAGTACTGCCGCAGATTTGAACTTTTTTCTTAAGTAAGGTGTTCTGCCAATTATGTCAATCATTTGTTTAATAGCCAGTTTTAATCTGCATTACTACAGCAACAAAGATATCAGCTAATAAGAGCCTATGCACACTGTGGAATGAGACACATGAGATATTTTTACTTTGTCTGTAGGAATGATCAAGCGTCATCAATGGCTCTGATATTTCATAATTCTAGCAGCATCGGTGATACTTACGCTTACGCTCCGGATGAAGCGGCATTCTATCAGGCGACATATTAATGTCCATCCCAGACCACATGAGATTTCTGTAGCTTTTGCCAGTGCCATAATGAAGTAATGTTTTTAAACTTCATCTGCCATCCCGATGGTTCAAACGTTATTGCTAGCAGAAAGTCACATGATCTAAAATCTAGGTAAGGTTATCTGTAAGAGATTGCCCTGTGCGATAAGATTGCCTATTGTACACTTGTTTTTGTAAATGTTTTTCCTGTATGTTTTTGTGGTGTACAATAAAGTATATAATAAATAAATAAATAAATAATAATCTAGATAGTCTAGATAATATAAGGTTATTATACTTCTGCTAATTTTTCGCCAAATAACTTGATAAAATACCTACAGTTATTAGATAACTATAGTTGTATAGTCAGTAACCTAGATCCTATCTCAATCGGAAATTTAAGTATTTTCGTGTTTTACACCCTGTAATACTAATAAAACCAGCCAAAGAAAAAATAAACTGGAATGAGTGAAAAAAATAACTTTTCTTTTGAAAAACTGTAATCCCCATACATCCACATAAGTTGCGGTCAGTTTACCAATTGCAATTAATTAAGTAATCTTTTATATTAATTATGAACAAAATTACGGTTTTTGGATTCCTTAACTTGTGCTTCTTGCCAAATTTCAGGATTGGTCAACGGGAATTACCCTATGGGTTTTGATTCACTTTCGTGTGGCAAATATGCGTTATAAACGGGTTTACTCGTATCTTTTGATTGCTTTGATTTGAAAGTTAAATTTTTTCAAAGCGCCAAAAAATTGCAGCCCTGAGTATATGATATTATTTTCAACTTGATACATCCACTCCTTCCTGAGAAAGAGGTTTTGGTAGAAAGAATATCATTTATTTTTACCTGACTGCCGAAGGAGGGTAATGTGTTTATCAGTCTATGTATTTATGTATGTTTGTTCCTATGTGGCGTTCTAGAGACCAAAGGCGTGGACCGATTTTGATGATTCTTACGTCAATCAATTTGCCTTAACCCTGCGAGTGTCACTGACTACATTAAAATTGTAAAATAAAATAATGGTAGATTTTGGGCGCCATATTGTGCTGTACCAATTTTTTTTTCTTTCAAACCCGTCGTGTGGGGTATCAAGAGTTTTGGGGGGTTTTAAGAGGTGATTTCAAAAATATATAACATTTGTATGTTTAAATGTACTTAATTCAAAAAAAAATAGCATAAAAGTTATAAATAAACAAAGTTAATAAAAAAACAAAAAACCCGACTGCTTAAAAAGTGCACTAATAAAAAACTTTTTTGCAAAAAAATACTGCCGACTTCCAAATGAAAAACTACAAAGTGAAAAATAACTTAACTTTTGGAAGTCGGTGTCTTTCGTAGGAACCATTTTTTTTGCGATATGGACACCGACTTCCAAAAGTTAAGTTATTTTTCACTTTGTAGTTTTTCATTTGGAAGTCGGCAGTATTTTTTTGCAAAAAAGTTTTTTATTTTTCCCTTTTTAGTTTTACCTACCTAATAGCAAGTTGTTTATTAAGGTCCCTATAACTCCAGAATAGATAAACCGAATAACATGAAACTTGAACATAACCCGTGAAATGAGAGATATGCGTACCCCTTTAGAGCGTACTGGCGTGATGTTATGTTATGAAATGGTATAAACAACAAACAGACATGCGATTGCAGCAATCCCGAGAGTTTTGCCGTTATTTATTGAAGAGTTCTGTTGTGTATCTCCGAAGTTCTTCATCAGACCTTCACCAAATTAAAATGGGACCAATTTCGAAACATACTCTTTCAAACAAAAAAAGAATTTTTAAAATCGGTCCACAATTGACGGAGATATCGGTGAACATACATAAAAAAAAATAAAAAATACAAGAAGTCGAACATAGAACCTCCTCCTTTTTTGTAAGTCGGTTAAAAAGACGTAAACAAGAAGAGAATCATGCTGTGCAGTCGGAGGATTCATCTGGTTTTGGTCAGCCAGCTCGCGAACATGTATCCTCCGACAGCACAGCATGATTTTCTTCTTGTTTACGTCTTTTTAGTTCGTTTTTTAAGCAGTCGGTTTTTTTTTTTATTAACTTTATTTTTATTTTTTTCGTGTGCCTATTTACGGATTTCAGTTTTTTTTCTTTACAATTGTACTACAAGACATTGCTTCTTGGCAAATTTCATAATTCTAGGTCAACTGGAATTAAACTATAGGTTTTGTTTCCCTTGCGATTCGTCAAATATGCGACATAAACGGCGGTTCTTTTTATTGCGTTGATGTAAAAGTTTGATTTTTCACAGCTGTAAAGTCCTGGTGCCATTTGTCCCCCAACAGGAACAACAGGAATAACATAACATTAAAGATCCCGTGTGCACTGTACCTTAATATCAGACGCCTCAAGGAACGAAAACATTCGAAGGGCATTTGTTCTACACTAAAAAAAAACATGATACACGGCTAATCGAGAACTACAGAGCACCTAGATGCCTCAGTGGCCATTGTTAGACATTGGTGAAATTGTCAACACTTTCCATACATACGAAGCGTGCCAGTGAGTGCAATCATTTACTTATAGTAATTCACTGCCCAAGACGATTCTGACTTCTCACATAACGATGGTCGATGGGGCCTAAAGGTATCAATCGAGGATGGAGGGTCGACGGCGTACCCAATGACGCAACGCTAGATACCGCACCGAAGCCCTGGTGAAGCTTACGAGAATACGCTGAATGCAAGATGCACAAGGCCAGTCCATGTGGCGCCGCTTGGGGGAAGCCTATGTCTATTAGTAGACTTCTTTGTGCTAAAATGATGTTGATGACAATTCTGACAATGGCTATGACAGCCGTGACTTGTCTCGATGCTCGGCGCACATAGTGCGGGCACGAATGTTTTAGCAATGTCATCTTCAAGTTCCAAACTCTGTGTCAATAACAGATTATCGATTCAGCAACATGATTGTAATTATATCGATTCTAAAAATTATAGGGGGGTTATTATTAAAATCGAATTACTATCGATCATATTTTTAATCTCAATTGCTGTCAGCCATAGATTTATTCTGCAGTGTGGAAAATTTATTGCCTTATTATTGTTCTTTTTAGGGTTCCGTACCCAAAGGGTAAAAACGGGACCCTATTACTGAGACTCCGCGGTCCCTCTGTCTGTCACCAAGCTGTATCTCATGAACTGTGATAGCTAGACAGTTGAAATTTTTACAGACGATGTATTTCTGTTGCCGCTATAACAACAAATACTAAAACCGAATAAAATAAATATTTAAGTGGGGCTCCTATACAAAAAACGTGATTTTGAGCCGTTTTTTTGCGCGAGTCCGACTCGCACTTGGCCGGTTTTTTATTTAAGGGCTAGATATTTGTATCAGTTATATCGTACGTGCCATTAATCACGGTTATGTAATTTTTAAACACCGGTGTTACATGGTTGAAGATTTACGACAAAGTCGATAAGATGGCTCAAAAGGTGTGCCATCGCATGTGTGGTCAATTGAAAGCTCAGAATATTTAGTTAGTGTGGTAAGTATAATACCTGTTGCATTATCTTAAAGAAAAATTCAAAGACATGTGACATTCCACAAGCTGCACTGGTCTCGGATGGTATATTACAGACCCTCCCTCTCACAGAGAGGAGGCCTGCGTCCCAGCAGTGGCAATATTCTAAGCTGGTTATGCTTATTATGCTGCGCCCATTGATAATCCCTGATTACAAAACAATATACAGATTTTCTAAAATGCTCAAACGGGAGTACTCCGATATTCCTTCTTATTAAACTGCGAGCAACAAAAAAAAAAAGTGGCTATCGCAAAATCCCCTTCGTGCACCCAGCTTTAAGCCCTCAGGGTTGTGATTAATGGCAGTTTAATACAGTCAGTTTAAGACATTAAATTAATATAACAACCCAAAGGTGCTTGTGAATTACAAATAAATTATAATTTTGTACTTTTAAGCCGTAATTATAATCTTAACTTTTAAGTCTTATATTTCTCTTTAAAACTTTTATATGACTTTATTTATCGGTGGCAATAATTTTACCGAGAATACACATACACATACAAGCTTGTTGCTGCAAATGTAGGATAAACACTACTGGGTAGGGCTAGAAACAATCAGTATGAACAGTTTTCTAGTAGCCTTACATGCAAGACAAGAGTCATTGACAGGGACAAGAGTCTTTGACAACGCTCTCGCTGATAGAATGTCTCTGTCTCAATAGCAAGCAAAAGCAAAATATTTAAAACAAAGAATCCTAAAAGCAAATGTTCTTCAAAAAACAAGACAAGTAAATTTTCACCTTACTCATACAGCTTTATTGCAAGAGTAGGTACATATTATATTTCGTGCCCAATATCATTAATAAATTGAATAACATTCCACAATTTTCACATTGAATTAATAATAACATCGTTTCAATATTACCGCAAAATTTTCTGCATAATATATTAGTTTTCAGTTTGTATACAAAATACGTAATTACAGGTTATATAGTTTAAGAAGCATAACCAAGCATAATGTGCCATTAGAAACGTTATATATTTTTTTTGTTTGCAAAATAATGAACAGAGGAGCTCATGGCTAAATAATAACAACCGCACGGGTCGATATTCATGGTTAACAAATACAAATAATTTATTATTCCTTAATAAGTATGTACAAACATCTGGTAATTGAAGTGCTCTTTTAGGCAAAAATAGCCTGTAGTAGAGAACTTCGCTCTTCTAAAACGTATTATTACAACAAGTACCTAACATACAATTTTCAGGATATAAGAATCAAAATCCGAATAAAAAAACAATAAATAAAAAATAATTGAAAAAATAATTTAAAAGTAAAAAAATAAGATTCCAATCAAAATGAAAATTAAATTAAATCAACATTAAAATCAATTATAAATTAAAATAAAATCACAATCGAAATTAAGAAATTTATATATTTTTTTAAAATTTAAAATCATAATAAAAATAAAATCACTGTTAATCAACGGTTGCCGATGTCGATTCGAGGAAGGGTGACCATTTATAAAATACCGAGAATCCTCCGTACCTTGAAAGCACGTTAAACCGATATGGTCACGGCTGTCATTTGTAGAACTTTGACTCTCGTTCATTACAGGTAGAAAATGGTACACCAGTCTTGCCATCTCTAGGTTGTGGAGGTCAGATGGGCAATCGCAAGATATTGGTCGAATCCTATGATTCTACTCTTATATCTGTGTCTAAAGACAGTAATAATTATTGTCAGTTTATTCGTTTTTCTGTAGATCGATGTTTCACACAAACAATAATAATTAAACGTGGTTTAAGCTAAATCACAGATTTAGCTTGCTTTTCTCATTGAGCCTAGCGAGTTACCTGCACCTTAATTGCGTCACTTTATTAAAAGATCAAAGCAAACGTGATCGCTTGAGAATACCATTATTTGCTTCAATTGTTTAAAACTCTTTACTTGACAGTTAAAACACGAAATAAAAACTGTTGAATTGGCAAAATGAAAGGGTGCGCGCGTTATTTGTGCTTTTAATTTACTTAGTATTTACTACTTAGTTACGCAACGCATCTGGCGAGTAGCAAAGTTGAACGAAGGCGCCTAGCGCGCATTGTTTTTTCGACCATAAAGAAAATACTACTGTGATAAAATCAATAGCCCTTTGTTTATTTATAGTGTTTTATTAATAAGAAACTAGACTATTAGGTGCTCAAATGGGAATACTTCATTTTTGCCGCCGATTTCGGCGAAATCAGGTTTTTTAATTACAAGGTTTTCCGCTTAGGTTTAGCTAAGGATCTAAACATAGATCTGAAAAATATCGCCGTGTTAGTTTGTTCCTGTTATTGACACGGCCATATATAAAAATATGGCCGTGTCAATAACAGGAACAAATTCAGTGTGTCACGGCGGCGGCGGCAAACATTTGCGATAGGAAATACTCTACGTTTGAGAACTAAAAGAACGGCTCCTGAGAAAACAAAATTTTCAAGTTAGGTATGGTAAATTTTAAGATGATTTTGATCAAGATGCTTTTAGATGTTGTTAATTAATGAGCCTGCAGTATTTGAGATGAGCAATACATCAAGCGACCAACTTAGGTACTTTTATTTAGAGCAACAAAAACTGGAATTTCCATTATAGCGTTAAAAGTTTATTGATCCTAATACATTTGTGTATGACAAGTTGATGTCCTAACTACTTCAATTCCAAATACACTCACATGGCACTACTAGTATAATTTTCCGGATGTCTCTTTTAACCACAGTTTCTCCAACTACAAGTAAGGATATTGCTGAAAATCTTGAAAACGCTACTTACAACCTCATTTCGTTAGCGCTAAATATTTAGTTTTCGTCACACATGTTTCGTTTTACAGGGCTTCCACGTAAACGATTTAGTAAAATGTCTGAATGATTTTATTTTATTATTTCTGGATAAGAAATCTAGACATTCCACCGAAGATGGATGTGAGCTTGAAACTGTCTGATGGGTTGAAAAATAAATAGCTTATAAATAATACTAAAACGCTCATGGAAAATTACTTGTTACGTATTTATTACTTATAAATTATTACTTATAAATTACGCAGTTGAAAAATGCAATGGATTTTTACTTTAACATGTTTAGTTTATACAGGGTGGAATTTTGTAATGCCACCTGAAGGGTAAGTATCCTTAATACTGTAGATAGATAATTTTACTTAAAGAAAACATTCTTTTATTTTTGAAAAGAAAGAAAACGGCATTCACGAAAATCTTTGAATGCAGTTTCCTTTTTTTTTCCAGAGTCTCAGAATGTTAGAAAATAAGAAACATCTGAAATCCTTAAGTAATTTTTTCGGCATTTCTGAACTGGAACACGTGGGGGTTTTTCGACCTATTGAAAGTTTTATGGAATAACTTGTTGACTAGAGTTTTATATTCTACAAGAATAAAAAAACATAGATGAAGACCAAAGAAAAGATAGATAGACTGTGTGAGGAATATTTCAATAAGTAATACAATATGTTATACCCATGACATACTTAGCATTAAGGAGATCCATTGGCCATCTGTGGTCTTCTTCGCCAGTTCCACTTCACCAAATGATACTTTCTAAGTGCAAATGATTGCATTGTTGATGAAAATACCAAAATCACTACAGGTATATTATATTATTTGAGGAGTTACCCGCTATAATGTTTGAGGAGTTCCCTCGATTTCTCCAAGATCCCATAATCAAATCCTGACCTGAAGACTATGGGATCAACTTGAAAGTATTCCCTTTCAAACAACAGAAGAATTTTCCAAATTAGTCCTGGCGTTTTTAAGTAATCGGGGAAAATACATTAAAAAAAAGATTCCGACGAATTGAGAACCTCCTCCTTCTTTTAAAGTCGTTTAAAAAAGGAGTAAAAGTAAAAAAATAAATAGCACATTATTAAGCAAAGAAAGTGTACGGGCGTTCCGGTGAAGGCGAATAAGAAATCATTTGTATATATATAATCTCTATCTCGGCAACGGCTCCAACGATTTTCATGAAATTTAGTATGCAGGTGGTTTCGGGGGCCATAAATCGATCTAGATAGTTTCATGTCGTGGTGGCCCAGCGGCTGAGACCTCGCCTCTCGTGCTTGAGGTCGTGGGTTCAAATCTCGGCAAGTACCAATGTGACTTTTTCAGATTCATATGTACTAACGGTGAAGGAAAACTTCTTGAGGTAACCTGGATCTATAATAGTTAATTTAAGTCCGAAATAGCCAAGTCAGAGGCCTGAGGGGTTCCCAGAGGCGGCTTAATTAACTGTGACACCAGAGGTAGCCACATCCTCACACGAAAAAGAAAGAAGATTTTTAGAAAACGTCGTTTTCTCTATTTTAACCCGAGCAAAGCTCTGTCGCCCAGGTACTATTTAATAAATGTCATGTCACTTCAATAAATAATTCTTTAAGTGGAATGGATAGGAATGAGGACGATATACAAAGTACTTAATATTTATTTGTAAAAACAATGGTGTAAATATGTACATACTTAAACACTAAACAAAAGTAAACTATCCAAAAAAATAAACTAAACCTAACAACTTACACTATATACAAAAGAAAAGTACACTTAGGCGTCGAAGTACTCCTCCACATCGCTGTCATCCGGGAACGTGCCCAGAAGACTGGCAGCATTGCCACGTTGAATGGCAATGCTGATTCTTTGCGCAAAGAAAGAGCCAGCCCTCTGGTCACGCACAGTGTCGATCAGTCGGCGAAAGATCTCCTTAAAAAGGAGACGTGCACTCGGGCCCCATGACCCAAGCGTTTCGACCCCAAACGGCTCAAAACTGTAATTACCAATTAGGTTACAGTATTTGCGCCGCATCAGGGCCTCAGCAGCCGCAGCAGCAGCGCCAGCACAGCCCGCCGAACTAGGAAGATGAGATGGCGCAAGGGTGTCGACACAGGTTGCGTCTCACACCAGAGGCCTACCCACCTTCCACGGCACCAATGTCATGCCATCTGGTCTCTTCCCATCGTCACGTACCAAGCCGCTAGGTTCTAATACAGCTGGTACGCTGGCGGTGATAAGGGCCCGACGAATAATGTCATTGATGCTGGCGTGCCGTGCTATGCGTCCTGCGCTCTTGCAACAAGACAGGCCATGGTGCCCAAGGCTGCCGACAGCTTCACCACAATGGCACCGATGCGGAGCAACACAAGGTGCGCCTAAGCGTAGACAGGTCGCTAGCCGAAACGAAGAGTCATCCATCATAGTGCCTATGGTGGATGACGGGAGTGCTTGAAGCCACAAACCCGACTCCCATTCCCCCACAGCCAGCAGACGCGCACGCTCAGCAGTACTAGACGATGTATTAATAAGGTTATTATGTATAATACTGCAGAGCGGCACATCCCATCGTCTCTGGGAGGACAGGTTGTCGGGCAGATCCGTATTGGGACAAGCCATTTTCCAAGCGTTCAACGCATCGGTCAAACACGGTACCTCAAAATCAACCAGTGAGGAAGGTAAGATGTTCCTGATTAATTTATCAGTACCGAGGACCGAGGAGAGGAAGGCTGGCAAACTTATACTTGAAATTTTGCGGACGCCGAGGCCACCCAAGCGAATGGGAAGCGTGGCTTGTTGCCATGCTCGGTCGTCCAAGGCCACATTTAGGATAGATGAAAGTGTGTCTTTATAATTTGGTCTACTTTTTCTAAAAGTTGTGGGTGTTTCCACAAATGAGAGGAGCGAAGGCTATAAGTAAATTTTGGTCCAAAGCAACAATATCGGATAAGTGTGTAGGCCGAATGCATGTTAATTTTGAAAAGTCTTTCCGAGACATCGTTAAAATTTTGTATTTTCTGTTCAATGAAATTTGGAAACGATTCATCAAAAATAGGAGAACCTAGGAGGTGAAGAGAATTTCTCTCAGTTATTTTAATATTAGGTGCTATGGCGTTGAATTTTGCTAAAGTAGTCTGTCGGTCAGTAGTTTGGGGGAGGTAAATTTCGCATTTCGAAAGATTAAGTTCTAGCCCAATAGAGCTAAATTTATCGTTCAAAAAAGTTAAGTCGTTCAAGACTGTATCTACATCACCTCCTAGGGTTCCATCATCCAAATACCATACATTGAATTTAGAATTTAGTTGCCGAATGATTGGGTTTATCGCCAAACTGAAAATGACTGGCCCAAGAGGGTCACCTTGTTGACAACCAACAGCTGATTCCAAAAGGTTTTCCTTGTAGAGTAATTTAGAGGGGTGCCTATAACATTGATATAGAAAACTGTAAATTTTGGGTATTTCTTTTTGAACTTCTGTCAACAAGGTATCCCTGTTTACGGAATTGAAGGCATTTTTTATGTCAACCTTGAGTATGACCTCACCTTCATTGCTGTTGAGGTATGTCGATAAAGCGTGTACCGCAGCCTCACAGCCCCCTTTGGACCCGAAGCCCAGCTGTAGGGGCTGGAATTTGCTGGCCAGTGCTTCGCTGTAAAAAGCACAGCAAATTTTGGCTGCGATACGTCTGTATGTAGACCCTACGGCAATGGGACGAATGCTACCATCCTTCTTGCGCAGGGCACAGAGATTTGCCCCGTACAAAATATCAATGACGGCTTTGTTCACATTGCCGGAGAGCATGAGGTTAATGAGGGCCGTCAGCTCCTTCAAAAGGGACTCACCAGCTTCCCCGGCGCCTGCACACATTAAATCTTTTAGATGTTGGGGTGTCAGGCCGTCGAGGCCGCCTGCGGATCCACTCCGGAAGGAGCCTACGGCCACACACAGTTGTTGGGCTGTAATTTGCAAAATGTTGTTTTCAGGATCGGGGGGGTCGGGGAAGGTGAGATCATCTGCCGGGTCGGGGTGTTTGCTCTCCAGAGCTGTAAGTGTCTCTGGAAAGTACGGTGTTACCACATCGCTGCTGAAGATTATCCTAGCCGCACCTCTGATATCACCTTCACCAAGTTAAGACTCCACATGGTGCAATAACCCTCTTTGGGGGAGGTGTGATGTTAATTTAGGTTCGAAACTTTGGGCCGAAATATTACAGTTGTCTTTGATTTGAGCGGTTAAAGATTTATTGGTAGCCAGATTTTTTTGGACATGTAGGATTCTAAACGGGAAGGTGAGTAAATGCTCCCAAGCACTTAATGAGTTCTCTCGGACGGCGATGCGGACACAGCGTGCCAGGCTCGATGCCACGGATGGTCTCGCGCCACGAGGAACTCTTTTTAAAACTGGCGTTGAAGTTTTTAATTTTGCAAGCGTTTGCCAAAGGGGTTGAGGGGGTGAATCAGGTGTAGCAGTACTGGGTATTGTTGGGCATGATGAAGGTACATTGTGGGTTTTGTGTTTCTTACCCAGATGTACCTTTAGACCTCGTTCACCTTTAAAAAACCGTGCTTGGGAACAGTGAGGGCATCTGACTAGGGCATCCAGCGATGTGGCAGGTTGATAGGCGCTTCGTACGGCATCGCTACTGTCGTAATTATTAAGCATATAAATTAATAATTCTAATACAATACTTACAGGCAAAATTTATAAGTCATAAAAAAATTAAATAGGCACTTAAAACTATATTTACACTGCACCATTGACTTACAACTAAAACAAACTGCTATAAAATAAACACTAAAACACAATTTTTCACAAAAAATGTCACTGTCACAATGTGACGCAGACGCCAACGGCGCCCTTGGGCGCCCCGCGCACGCAGGGCAGTCTTCCCGGCCAACAACAATTAGGTGCGCTTTAAACGAGCAATTCATGTATATATATAATCTGAATCTCGGCAACGACTCCAACGATTTTCATGAAATTTAGTATGCAGGGGGTTTCGGGGGCGATAAACCGATCTAGCTAGGTTTCATTTTCAGAAAACGACGTTTTCTTATTTTCACCTGGGCAGAGCTCGGTCGCCCAGGTACTGGAAATTAAGTGACGCCTATTGGCGGTAGGCCTTCCTCAAGGAACGATGACCTGATGAAGGAGAGAAGGCGCGCTGGATTTGAGAAGCACGGGACCAACAGATCGGTGTTATTTTAACTTTAAAAAACCCCCAGTTTTTTGGGCACTATTCCCGTTGACAGTTGACAGCTTCATGTACTTAATTATGTTCTATTTGGAAAGCGAAACATTTTGTCACACCGGTATGATGGCATCCGCGTGATGGGAGCCTTTACACATAATTAAAGAGAGACGATCTGTTGGGGTTATCCCCTACAGACCGTCTCTGAAATAAAACAGTAAAGAAAAAAACCGGCCAAGTGTGAGTCGGACTCGCGCACGAAGGGTTCCGTACTTGGTAAATTGCGGTTTACGATTTATGACGTATTAAAAAAAAACTACTTACTAGATCTCGTTCAAACCAATTTTCGGTGGTAGTTTACATGGTAATGTACATCATATATTTTTTTTAGTTTTAACATTCTCTTATTTTAGAAGTTACAGGGGGGGGGGACACACATTTTACCACTTTGGAAGTGTCTCTCGCGCAAACTATTCAGTTTAGAAAAAAATGATATTAGAAACCTCAATATCATGTTTGAAGACCTATCTATAGATACCCTACATGTATGGGTTTGATGGAAAAAAAATTGTTAGTTTCAGTTTCAAGTATGGGGACCCCCAAAATTTATTGTTTTTTTTCTATTTTTGAGTGAAAATCTTAATGCGGTTCACAGAATACATCTACTCACCAAGTTTCAACAGCATTGTTCTTATAGTTTTGGAAAAAAGTGGCTGTGACATACGGACGGACAGACAGACATGACGAATCTATAAGGGTTCCGTTTTTTGCCATTTGGCTACGGAACCCTAAAAACCAGGGCATTACGCAAAATACCCCGGCAAAGTATCCGAGCCAATCCCGCAATACTGTGCTGTCAACAGAGATCTGTCACTCTAAGCCAAAATTAAGCCTGAGTGTACAATGTGGGATAGAAAAGTCGTTGGAAAATGTCTTGTTGAATTCTGGATGGGTTTTTATGCGTCATGGTAGTTTTTTTTAAAAAATTTTGCTCTTTTCTTACGGTCAGTTTCTTTAATCATTCATTCTGACATGGGGACATCACATGCCTGTCAGACATCACATGTCTGACAGGCATGTGATGTCCCCATCAGGAGCAACTCACCTTTGTTAGTAAAGCATAGTTATGTACATATTTTCGCCTTGGTAGCAAGATGTTTTAGTCTATTCATGTGTTCTAGTCAGCACGTAGTTCTCTTTTGTCGAAAAAAAAACCTCAAATGAGAGAATTCTAATGAAGGGTTGTGAAATTGCCACAATAGCTAACCTTGCAGAAAATTTTATTTAGGTATCTCCAAATGTGAAAGAAGAAAATATTACTTATCACACTTCACACTATATTACACTAATTATATAGGTGAAAGTTTGTGAGTGTGTGTTTGATGAAATTTGGCATAAAGATAGATTATAGTCAGAAATAGCACATAGGATACTTTTTATCTCGGGAATATGTTCCCTCGGGATTATTCTCGACTTTCACGCGGGCGAAGCCGCTGGCTAATAGTTTTAAGATTACCAAAGTCAAATAAAAAGGAAGACTTTTCTAAATTCCTCATCAGAATAATTTTTGCTTACAGTAAATTAAACAACTATAAGTCTGGCAGTCTTCTCCGCAAGTGAGGACGGTAAGGGGGCCCTTACCGTCGCTAAATCTGCAGTATCCTCATGAATATTAATCTGGCTTTTGTTGAAAAACCACTCGCCACAAATTTATTCGCAAGTACGTTAAGATAAATATAAACACTATACATCAAATAGTGAAAAGAGTCTTATAGGTATATGTTTTTAAGGAAAAAAGGCAGATTTTGGTTGAGTTTAAACATTACAGTCAAAAATCACAGTGTAAGCATCTTGTTAACCTAAAGCACAAAGTACGTAAGCGGCGGCGTGCCCAAAACCATACAAAAGTATGTTTTTTTCCAAATTATTGTTCCGATATTTTTTTTAAGTTCCCATTAACCTATGAACTTGAGATTAGGCGATAGTATTTAATATTACGTATATTTTACTAACAAATACCAATAAATTGATAAATCAGTTTTTTTTTAGAAATTCTCAATTTTTTTCTATTACATCCAACTTGATTTTGCAGGTTGGTACGTAACCCTTAATGTGCAAAGTCCAACACGTACTTGGCTGGTTTTTTTTTTAACTTAGTGACAACAGAAATATTATAACAAAAAAATGTTTGGAATCGGAGCACCATGTCTTTTATAGGTCGACCGGAATCTCATGGCAAATGTGGAAATAAAAATTTGTTGTGTGCAATACTGGGGAAATTGGATTAAACGATCTTGATACTGTTTAATTTTATTTTATGTCTTTAGTATTAATGAACATGAGGTACCTACCTATATTATAATAGTCACAGCGGACCTTTGTGTCTTTGAACTTGGTCCTGCCAACCATTGCGTAAGAAACAGTTTGCCATCGAGTATACTGCATAGAGTAAGCGAGATAGGATGATGTGACATACATAAGCAGTTATACAATGCTATCTTCACCTTAAACATTGACACAAAAATAGCTACTGCGCGGGGTCTTGCAACCAATTCAGAGACACAAAGATCCACTGTGGGTATTATAGGTATGTGTATGAATAATGTTGTTAAACATCGGGTTCTTAACATAGGAATAATAAATCAATTGAATATTAATTTATGTACTAATTTATTATATATCATTTAAATCATACTAATAACTTAAAACCTCATTCAGAACTAGAAAACTAGAATACGATTCCATGAACTCCACTGGCATTTCTAAAACTTGTATCTTTGTAGTTTTATGTCATCTCTCTCCATCAAAATGGTTCTTTTTCATTGGCATTTAACATATTCAAAACCAATCTCTTTATGTATAAAGTCTGTAAAAAATTATAAAATGTTATTTATTTATTTATTATTATTAAAATCTCCCTTACAACTATCATTACAGGTAGGTATACCTAATGCGATAGCGTGGTCTTAAAATTAACTTATATACTATATAAAACTATGAAAACGTAAATATCTAGTTAAGTCCTAAAAAATAACTTATAAACTAAGTTTCCTAAATATAAAAACACGATATTTAAAATACAAAATAAAAACATATAACCTACTCTAATCTGCACTATAACATAAAATAAATAAAAGTATTTTTGCGAATTCACTCAAATGACATATAAATACATCGATCTTGACGTGAACCTCGTTAAGAACCCGAATTGCGCGGGTCAATGGTGTTTTGGCGAGAAGGTTGGTCCTGGCAACCGGCACGGCCAGCAGCGGCGGGCGTCGCCGCCTCCACACATAGCGGTCCGGTACACATAAACTCAGGCGCTGCAGCACTCCTGGGTTATGCTCAATGCCACGAAGTAACCTAACCAGATAAGAAACAAGCGTGAATTCCCGTCGTACCCTCAGTTGGTTGTACCCGACCATACCGAGCACAAACAGAGTGGGGTACATCAACGGGTAAAACGGATATACCCCGTAAAGTTTCTTGAACAAATGGCGCGTGAACTTGTTCTGTACGCGTTCCAGCATGCTCGAGTACTTGGCCTCATGCGGAGCCCATATGACAGCACTATGTTCCAGATGACTCCTGACTAGTGCGTCATACAAGACCCTGACTGTTGCGATGTTAGTGAAGTGCCTTGTCTGCCTCAGAACAAATCCTAAGTTTATAAACGCCCTTTTACAGATCCTCGAAATATGATCGCGAAACGACAGTTCGGGAGTGACAGTAACCCCCAAATCTCGCACCTCAGAGACTCTTTGCATAGGCGAGGCTCCCACTACGTACTCGTGTACTAGAGGGGCACGCGCGCGCGTAAAACTCATCACTGAGCACTTCGACACATTGAAGAACAGCTTGTTGTCATGACTCCATTCCACTACCCTATCTATATCCTCCTGCAATCGTTTGCAATCGGATTTACTATTAACCTCGAGCAGCAACTTAAGGTCGTCTGCAAATAATAAACAAGAGGCATGTTTGACGACTTCCGGCAAATCGTTTATCATTATGATGAATTCGAGAGGCCCCAAATTGCTGCCTTGGCTCACACCGGACCAGGTGTAATATGGGTCGGATTCACACCCATTATAATCTACGTACTGCTGTCTGTCTCGCATATAGCTGGCGAAGAATTGTAATAGGTGTGGCGTGCAGCCGACATCTGTGAGCTTCGTTAATAAGATGTCATTGTCAACGGTGTCGAAAGCTTTTTTAAAATCGAAATAAGCAGCATCAACCTGCACACCAGCATCTACCGCCGGCACCACCCGCGCCATAAAGTTCAGCAGATTTGTGGCCGTGCTGCGCGCCGGCCGGAACCCGTGCTGCGCGTCAGCCAATTGTCCGCGCACCTGCTGCTGCATGCAGCGCTGGATGGCAGACTCGAACACCTTGGCCGGCGTCGACAACACAGCCACCGGTCTATAACCAGTTATGTCCGATCCCGCCTTACCTTTGGGTACAGGAATGACCCGCGTGATCTTCCATTGAGTAGGGAAAGTCGTTGAACGAAGACACATATTAAAAATATAAAGCAGCGGTTCTACAAGCACCCTACCACAGTCTCTAAAAAGAAATGCCGGTATACCGTCCGGGCCCGCTGAACGCTTCGGCTTCAGGCGCTCAAGCGCACATTTGACGTCCTCCAGACTCAGTGCGTCAAGTTGTACCCGCGCACTGCTCGCCGTTCCCGTCCTCGAAGCCACTTGAGCGTCTAACCGCGGCGGCTGTTCGCTGTAAACCGATTCGAAAAATTTCGCGAACTGTTTAGCACACTCGTCATCTGATAAATGCTTACCATTTTCTATAATAGGTTTCTGGCCTCCCGCACCTATCTTTGATCGTATGTATTGCCAGAATGACTTAGGATCTTTCCAAACTGACACTGAATTTTGTGTTGATGCAGCTTGTGAGCAGCTTTTATAGATTTTTTAACAAGCGCTCTGCATTTAGAATATTCTTCATAATCCCTACTTAGTTTAGATATTTTAAATATCTTGTGAAGTTTAGCTTTAGTTCTCAAGTCTTTTATTATTTCGCTCGTGTACCATCCCGGATAAATGTACCGCGACTTTGGACTAGGTTTTTTCCTAGGAACACATTCATCCAAAATGTTATTAAAAGTACTGTAAAATAAATCTAAAATTGCTTCTAAATCACTCATCTCATACATGCTTCTCCAATCTATCGAAACTTACTTTGAATAGAGCAATTGATAATCCACTTTGTAAAAGTTCCACTTCGGTCTAATACTAAGTGCACATGAAACGGGCGCGCAAGCGGGGACGGCGCCCGCTGGCGGCACGCGGACCGCGAGCGGTGGGTGATGCGCGTCGAGCGGCACGAGCGGCTCGTCCGCCGCTACTAGCGACACCTTCCCGTAAAAACCTGAACTTAAAACCAATTCCAGCTGCCTATTTAAACAATTGGGCACATTATTATTTTGAGTGAATTCGCAAAATGACACGAAATATTCATAATAATTAGTTACATTCAAAGGACACGAATGTAAATTAAAATCACCTATCACAATAATTTCCTTATATCTAGTGCACAGTTTTTCTATTATACTAAACAAAACCATACAGTCATTCTCTGAACTACCGGGCGGTATATAAATCACCGAACACAAAAACAAAAATCTGTTATTTAAGTGTACTGTCGCACAAATCATTTCAAAAACGTAACTGTCTATCGATACGTCCGTAACATGTACTTGCCGTAGCTCGAACCGGTGTGTGGCCACTAAAAACGCGCCTCCGTGTTTCCGACCATCCGTTCGATCACAACGCAGTATTTGATACCGAGGTGGGATGATTTCCAGATCTTCAATGGAATCATTGCAACCAGATTCCGTGATTGCATATAAGTCAAAATTCAAAGATTCAATGTTATTTCTGAACTCGTCCAGCTTTGTTCGAAGACCACGTACGTTTTGATAGTATATATCGATACTATTCATATGGCGTTCTTTTTGTTGACTTGCGAAACCAAATCCACTCATTAAATTCTGCATTCATCGGCCAGAACTCCGCTTGATTCAATTTAGCAAAACAGTGTTCAGACACTCCAATGACAAACGACGAGTAATCTCGCTCCGTTTTATGCTTAATTTTTTGTACCTTAAAAATCGAATCAGAGCCACATATACTTTTCACGTGATCAGTTACGGCCTCCAGAGTGGTGTCCGGATGCAATCGCCATACGTGAAGGTGTTTTTTCCGTTCGGTAGCTTGGATGACCTTCAACTCCTTATTCGTACCTATTTGCACATATTTGGGTTGTCTGTTAGATTTCTTATTACGAACAGTCGTCCACCCCGATTCGTTTTCTTCAATCTCTATCGTCTTTACTTCATCAGCTGCTCGTAGGTTAGTAATGACCCTAGAGCTTTCCGCCAATAGCGCTGACTTCGTGGCCCTACCTTTGTTTACCTTTTTGACGTAGGTATTTTTAGAAGAACCTCTTGGTTGAGCAGCAACTTCTGCAAAACTAGATGCAGAAGTAGAAGAACGGTTAACAGGTACCTCATGTGTGAAGGTGTTTCTTGTTTGCCTATCCTGAGACAGCTTTGCATCCACTTTTTCTTCGAGTACCCTCATGATCTGAACTATGTTGTCCAACTCTGTTTTCGTTTGAGAAAAATTATTCAACAATAATGTTATCGCTTCTGCCTGACTGTCCATGCGAGCTACCATATCTGACCTAAACTCTCTTAGTTCCTCGAGTAATATAGAATCATTATCCATGATTGTAGGTGAGAAATTAGCCTGGCTCCCGCGCTGAATGTTCGACGTTATCCATTCATCGCGCTCGCGAAAAACACTAAATCACTAAATCAGTTCACACCACTTTAGTACTTTTTGCACTTATTGTCAATATACATCAAACTTCAATATTGCATAGATTACTTCACCATAAATTTGGTAAAAAATAACAAATAAAAAACACGTCCGCACTGACTGCGCGACCGTGTATCTTCAATCTGACCGTGTATCATCGTGTATCAAATGACTATATGTTACATGTATCATGTAACATATAGTCATTCATCATCATCAGTCTATATATACTTTTTTTATGTAAGTGTTATGGCCTGGTAGCTAGGACCTTTTAGCCACGTCTTTGGAAAGAGTTTTGGATCTTATATTTATTCTTTAGTATGCATTAGAATGCGGATGTAACAGATTCTAATGTTTTTTGGAGTATTTGGCAGCAAATTGTATCGAGTCAGTCTTCCCAGTAAGCTTTGCAGAGGCAGTCAAACTACAATAAAATACTCCGCTCCACTATCCCGAGATCGCTTCTCTCAATGATTTTACAAATTGTCCAGTTGCGTAAACAGTTGAGACACAAAACTACACCAATAATATATCACAATATCCACTAGGAATCAATTTGCAAATAATATTAACAGCCACTGAACTTCACTCGACAAAAGCCCGCCAAAAACTCTCGTCTATATACACGTCCCACTGCGCAGATTATTACTTAATATTTTTCTTACGTCAAAGATTCTCAATCTCCGTTAAAATCAATATCTTGTCGAAGAATTAGTATCAGTTACATTACTGTTGCTATTTCCTTCCGGCCATCATTCGATGTGCCCTGTGTATTAACCATATAATAGTAATGGAAATAAATAAAAATTAAGTAAGGAAAATATAAAAAAAACTAAAAGTATCAAAACAAGTCAGTCCAACTTACCGATCCACTCTACGACGCACTTTAAAATCAAAGATTGAGTTTGATTTACGCCTTCTTCTGCCCTTATTTTATGATACACATTGAAAACAATATGTCTCGCTTGAGATCGAAGTGGGTTTTTCGACATTTTTACAAAAATAAAAAATTTTCAAGATAATATCAAAAAAATTCAGCAGCGGTTGACACATAAAGTACTTTGATTTGACAGGTGACAATTGACATTGCCATATGAAAATCACAATTTAAAAAAAATAAGAAATGCCATGAGATTCTGGTAGACCTTTAAATGTACATAATACATACATTATGTAATTCTATCAGCCGTCATCTTAGCATTTCCACTGCAGTGATAAGTCGTGAGTTTAATTCCCCGGTCAGGGGTCAGATACAGGAGGATATCCCAGTGAAAAAAAAAATAATATCACCCGCGTCTATGGCTAGTGTCCGCTGAGATTGGTCACTACGATCGAAACTCAGGTGGACTATTTCCCTTATTTGTGTGACACAATACATCAAACAGTTGTATGAATGTCGTTAAAGGTACGCTGCAAAACAGAAAGTATATTGTTGTACATAAAACTATGCACCTGTTATAAAATGTCTGGAAACGTTTGTTTGTTGTTTTTCTTTCTCACAGCTGGATAAACAGAAGTGTAAAAAATATTATTCTATTCAAAAGCTGTTTGCCTACGTTTCAGTATTAACTCTTGAAGTGTCTCGTGATGGAACTGATCTTAGGAACGGCAGCTAAAGCTCGATTCAAACTTAATGGTGGCTCTAAAGTTCGCTACTCGTTGCCACTGTTACATAAAATCGTGCATCGACTTGCGGTGTGCTCCGAACCGCCATTGAATTTGAATGTACCTGCAAAAAGATTATACTTAAATCAAGTCCTTTTTACTAAATTCACACGATCTCTCCAAGGCCGTCCATTGCATTTGCCTACCTATCTTATCTTCCCAAACCGGTTCTCTTTCAAGTACTGTGGAACGTGATCGCACTGGCGTTATTTATCAAAGTTTGGACAGATTGATACATTGTGCCGACTTGTATAGCTTAAGTTAGCTGTCATGTTTCGGTAATCGTGTCGTTAATATTAGAGGTTCTGTAGGTCAGGTGTGTAGTAGCGATTGTTTGTCAAAGCAAATTAATATAATATGTAGTAAATTCTAAAATAATCTTCTATTTTGTCGACACGGGTGCGGGAATTAATTATATTTATGTAAAAGCTGGTTTGAAAAATCCTTTTTATTTGTTGTATTTTTTTTTGTAAAACAGATTATTACTTTTCACTTTTTAGTTGTGGTACATAACGGGTAAGTTCTAGTATACGTACTAACCCATAATGCCCAAAGTGATGTGAATATACATTACTTGAATAACATGAAACTTGAACATAACTGGTGGAATGAATGTGTACTTGGGTGAACTAAACACATTTGCGTAGTTCTTTAGAGAACACCGGCGTCATGTTATGATATTAAATGGCGTAAACAATAAATAGACATGCGTTAGCAGCAATCCAGAGAGATTTACCGTCATTTATTGAAGAGTTCTGTTGTACATTGCCGAAGGTTAACTACGAGGTTAAGCCGCTGCCGCCGCGCTGGTTCAAAAATAACAGGCTGTAAGATTCTTTTCATGAGACTTTTCTTTGGTATGCAGACTTCTTGTCACAGAAACACGACATTCGTTTGTCAATATTTTTTGATATTCGATTGAAAAGAGTCGGACGTGTCACAAATTATTTATTAAAATATCTCATGTCCTAGGCAAAATATAAGCCAGTCAGCCAGCTGGTTGTGGGGTCTTTAGAATCTCCCACCTTTAACATATCATAGCGGATGCTATTTTATTCCACCTATGAAATATGGTAATAGGTACCATACAAATAAACAAACATAAAAGTTTCCATACCAAGCTCCTTTAATGGCGTCTACATATATCAGAAATTTAATAAAAAAACCTGAGCAGTCCATCTCAATACACCATGTATATATGGACAAAATATAACGTTCCTATTTTAGTACAAGACTTCAAGACATGCCTTAAGTAAAACATAAACATAGGTACCTATAAATATTTATTAATGAACAAAGATAATAACTCAAAGTACAGTAGAGCAATTTCTTTTGAGCCGAAGATATATTATGTAGGCTATATACCAAGCCATTTCCATAAAAACTTCATTTCCGAAAAGCCTTGCCAACGTACAGAAACATAACAATAATCTTAGTAAGATACATGAGTTGCAAATTGACGCGATTATGCTTCAAAGGGTAAGCAGACTGTAATAGATTACAGTCTGCTTACCCTTTGAAGCATAATCGCGTCAATTTGTACAATAGATTGATGATTCTTTACACAATAGATTGTGTAAAGAATCATCATCCGCTTAGCCTCTGCCCAATTAAATTAAGGCCGACTTCCAGTCTAAGCAGATGCGATTGAATGAAGCTTTATAAAGGAAGCGACTGCTTATCTTACCTGTACAACCCAGTTACCTACTGGTCAACACGGTACCCTTTTGCCAGACTGGTGTATAGTATACCCTGCACATCATTAACCCGGCTAGATTATAAATCCCAAGTGATGCGCCTATTACCATACGGGCCACAAATACTCACTCTGGACTTGCTTTCTTTAAGGAAAAAGACACTTAGCTCGACCGGGATTGTGTCCAAGATCACACTACTCCGCAGTTGCGCTAGCAGCCACTTGGCTAATGGGTCGTACTGGTATCAGCACTATACAATTATTTCAAATCTTTTGTGGAAAAATGTCGTAATGTTAAGTGGTACTTCTGTTTTACAACTCTACGTCTCTACGTACGTTTTACTTTACGTCTACATTGTTTCGCTAACTTTTTATACGATCTCTCTCCTGAAACCGCTTCAGGTATCACTACCTATGAAACTAGACGCTAGACTATTGAAAACAAAGTTTTACCCAAAAGGTAGGCTATCTAAAATCTAGAGGCTATTAATGTCTAGAGGTAACAGGGCAGGGTTTGTCACTAGTATTTTGTGAAGTATTAGTTAGAGTTTTACCATATTTATACCTTATTTATGACGCCAAAGTTCTAACCGAAATAGGTTTTAACGAAATTAAAGTCGCAAAAAGTGTTATGGAGCGTTTTATTGCTGTCGCAAAACTGCAGAACATGTACGTAGGTAGTAAAATGTGGACTGATGGCGAAAAAGTAGATTGTGCCCTGCTGCGTAGTATGGCCAGCAGCCTTATTGCGTAATGAATGCGGCAATGCAAAGGGCAAAGAGTATGAAAAATCGATCAATTACATGCGAGATGAAAGACGCGAAGTGGATTTCCGTCTATGTTAAGTCACAAACATCCTATGTAGGTACTTATAAATTTATGTTTAAAAATAAAACTTCTTGCATTCTGCATTCCCAAGCGGATAATTTTTGAAATGTAAATCTCAAGGATTTGAATTGCGTTCCGCAATAAATAAAGGAGTGCGCTCACTTAATAGAAAACAAAGCGCTCACAGTACCACCTAGAGTGGGCCATCAATCGTTTCAAAAACAAAAACAAGCATTTTACGGACTTTATAAGCAATTGGGCGGTGTTTTTTTTTAATTTGTGTTAAAGTTGATAACTTTATTTAGCTATTGAATAACACATATAAATTTTATAATATTAGGAACATGACTAACATGATTAGGTCATATTATATATAGTTTATAGTCCCCGTCATAAAAACTGCTAAGACATCGCAAGGTGGCCTTTTTTAGAAATATTAACGCAAGCTGTTAATCAATAAATATAATTATTTCTTACCAGTTTTAACTACTACTAATAATTTAAAGAAACACACTTACATAATAAGAGAAAGTAGTCCAAAAATCGCTTAATTTTAATCACTTAGGCCCACCTGCGCGAAAATTCATCTCAGAGTTAGTTGCTAACACGAGGATAAATTCACAGTTTATCCAAAGGAAAGACTAATTTTGTGGTCCAGCACAGAAAACAACATGTTCCATTCAAATCTTTTAGAATAATACGAAAGATTGCAAACTACAATCACTATATTTACAAATCTAGCTTGCAAACACAAAACTAACAAAAACAAAGAGCGTAGAATTAAACCTGTTACATTTGAACTGCTTGTCTCAAGTGGAAAAGGTCTCAAAAAAAAAACCGCGAACAAGTAGAAAAACATGTGAAATGTCACTAGAATGGTGGATAACTGTGCAGCCCAGTCGCGACGCCTACCTTCGCATAGGGCTGCTGATGTAGCCAAAGTTATGAGCAGAGCGACTTATTAAGAAAAATACGCATGCCAGAAAGAAAGAAAAAAGAACATGCATTAACTATATAATTGTTATCACCTTAAACTAGAATTCTTATACAATTTATTATTTTTGGTTACCGAATCGTTATCAACTGTCATAGCAAAATTTTATGTTTTAGGCTGTATAGTAACTGTTCATAGTGTACTTTAACCGATTGTACATGTTACACTTTCGTGCTGTCCAAATACTCTAACTGTGTCTAAACTTTCTAGACTCAAACTACAAAGAACACATATGAAGAAGAAGAAAGAAGAAGTGCGTGTGAGAAATGGAGTTATACATGTCATGATCACATCACCATTATTTTCTCCCAGATAGAGCGCCCGCTACCACCGCCACCTTAGACCATTTTCTAAACCCAGCCAGACTACGAGAGTGGTGTGTATGAACTATTCAGTACACTTGTTGTGTAGCTTATTTATTTCTTCCTGTATTTCTGTTTATGTACCACTAGTCTCGCGCCCCAGTCTGTCACGAAATTTTGACACGTACCGTACTTTAAGTTTCAACTCTTGAAAAGTGGTGCGTTTTTTCTGCAGCTTGAGATATTTAGTTTGGGTTTTCGTAAGTTTTATTTAATTTTTGGTTGTCGATCCAATAGACTTTGGCTTCAGCAGGATTGCTGGGAATTAAGACTCGACATCCTCGTACTGAAAATCTAAGATATAGTAGGCCGCACGTTGAAGGTAACATAACCAGTATAAGCTGGGCTTGCGAAATGCCATTAATAAAAATAAAATGTCATTGATAAAAGAGATGTTCACAGAAAATCTTTTTCATATTTCTTACACTTTATATACCTAAAACGACCCAACAATGACAAACAACAAAACAATTTCAATTTTCGTAAACTCAACAGAATGTCAATAAAATGTTGACCAGTTGTTTCGTCGGATATCCTGGACGTCAGGTAACGGGGTGCATAAACCAGCAGCCTAATTGCGTAAGTGAGTTTGGCAGGGCAAAGAGTATGACTCAGGCATGAGACATGGCATATATTACACATAGCCTTTATTTTTTTTTCGGTATTGCGAAAAACTAATGGATGTCTTCATCGGTGAAGAAACTCTTTTCGAAAGAGTCCAATAATTCAAAAACTCACTTACACAATTAGGCTGCCGATTAACGTCAATAAACGTCAGACTAATCGCTGTTGAGCCACAACTTTATCCAGACCAGAGTGATTTTGAAATAAAAATTTTGTTCCTGCATAATTTTTGAATTACTGGGTAGGTATGATGCATTTTAGGGCCGAAGTGGGAGTGAATATGTTGGAAAAAGTGAATATAAATTATTTAAAAATATTGCTAATTTTAACTAACAAGCATAAAATTGAAAAGTATAATTATTGTTGTAACCCAGTTTGTAGCATAGGATACCTTACCTACCTGTCACCTTAGTATTTCCCATGGGATAATTATAGACTATCACGCGGACGAAGCCACGTGCAAGAGCTAGTCAGTTACTTGCCAATAAATATATCTCAAACAAATCCTTCTATTCAACTTCAACACCCTACCCAAACCTAAAAAGGTCATGTAACAAACGCCACCTGTACCAGAAAATAATACACGATCACAAATACTCTCGATTTATAACACATAATAGATTATCCTAACCCGTATCTCAATTAATGATAAGTTGACATCGATTCTGAAGGTGCCGTCAATAACCTTCAAGAAACCCTCGTCATTTCCAGTGACGCCACCGCATATCATGATGCAAAAATAAACATGACTAGCTGTACCACGCGGTTTCACTCGCCTGCGCTGTTTCTTCGTTTTTGTTTAGCGTCCGACCTATATCTGTTTTTTTACCTTTTTGCTTGGTTTCTGAGGGTCGTAGCATAATGTTAAATTTACTATATTAATTGACATAACATGGACGACTTACATCTAAAAATAAACCAATCAATAACAGTCCATTTGACAGTAGGCCAATCATAAGTCATCACATAATATTTAATAATTCTTAATTTCAATGGACATTTCAGAACACGTCAAAAGATCAGAAATTAATGATAAATTACTAAATAACTCATATACTAGTGATACTAAAATCTGGCTCCTTAGCTCCAGAAAATAACACGTTCAAACATAAAACAAACAAACTCTTCAGCTTTTTAGGGTTCCGTAGCCAAATGGCAAAAAACGGAACCCTTATAGATTCGTCATGTCTGTCTGTCTGTCTGTCTGTCTGTCTGTCTGTCTGTCTGTCTGTCTGTCCGTCCGTATGTCACAGCCACTTTATTCCGAAACTGTAAGAACTATGCTGTTGAAACTTGGTAAGTAGATGTATTCTGTGAACCGCATTAAGATTTTCACACAAAAATAAAAATAAAACAATAAATTTTGGGGGTTCCCATACTTGAAACTAAAACTCAAAATATTTTTTTTCATCAGACCCATACGTGTGGGGTATCTATGGATAGGTCTTCAAAAATGATATTGAGGTTTCTAATATCATTTTTTCCTAAACTGAATAGTTTGCGCGAGAGACTCTGCCAAAGTGGTAAAATGTGTGTCCCCCCCCCTGTAACTTCTAAAATAAGAGAATGATAAAACTAAAAAAAATATATGATGTACATTACTATGTAAACTACCAGCGAAAATTGGTTTGAACGAGATCTAGTAAGTAGTTTTTTTTAATACGTCATAAATCGTAAACCGCAATTTACCAAGAACGGAACCCTTCGTGCGCGAGTCCGACTCGCACTTGGCCGGTTTTAATATTACTGGATTGTGCTCGTGGTTTCACCCGCGTGAAAAGTGTTTTATTATTCCAAATGGACCGGAATAAAAATCTATCTCTTATGTCCTAAATAAGGACATGGTCTACCTCCCTCAAATTTCATGCAAATTCGTTCAGCTATTAAACGTGCAAAATTAGCAAACAGACAGATAGACTGACATAGTTACGCTCGCATTTTTAATAGTAAGTCATAGCTACCGCCTGCGGTGCCGCCCGCATGGGCAGAAAAAAAAACATATACCCCGTTCTTCTGCCAATATGTTTATAAATTATAGGCTATGTGTTATTCTGTTTTTATGGTAATTCGGGCGCGCACTTAGATAAAGTCCGATTATCGCTGCAAAGGTCTGATACGTTCTTAACTTCAATATACAAATGAGAAATAGGCCTTTAAGTATTTATAAGGTTTACAATAGACTTACTGACAACCATTGGTATTTGGCTATATATAGCGTTATCCTAACTTCATAGAAGTAAAATACACAATAAGCAAAATTTTACTGCAAACCATTTATCACCGTTTTGACTCTAATTTTAATAACTAAAACACGCGGTGCGGTGTTTTGATACACGCATCAATTCAGAACAGTTTAACGAATCGTGAAAATAATGTTATCCTCACAATTCGGGCAGCGTTATGAAATCATACGAGACAACGAATTTACAAGCGAGTATAAAGAATTCCTTTTAAATTTGCCATTGGTTGGACTGAGTATTAGAGTCGAGATGTTTTTTTGTTTATTTGGAATTTTCAAAAAAAGAAGTGTTAAACTATTTACAAACAGTAGCTTTTGTTAAATGATAAATATTTTATTATCTGTAAGTTGGTTTGTACAAACACTTTTACATGTCGATCATATTTTTAACTAGATGAGGTTGGCTTTTCCTATCTGACTACTCGGAGAAGAAAGGCCGAAACAAACTCAGAGGTCAGTCTCTTTTAAAGTTTTGACAAAATCTTGGTTAGATCATGTGAAGACCATGTAGATATGATATGTTAGGTAGTTTATATAAATTGTTGTTAGTTTATATAAAGATTCAGTATTTTTTTTAAAGTTTATTATTTAAAAAGGGCTGAATTGATTTGTATTAAAGTTGACACACGCCCATGAGGACATAGGATACTGTTTAGCCCGGTAACGATCTCGTGGGATAATTTTAGACATTCCGGAGAGTGAAGCCGCTGACAAAAGCTATTATTTAAATGAATAATTAGCTAGTGTTAAGATCTTACAGCCAGTATAATATTTGCCTTCTTAACTGAGAATCAGCACCACCATTATTTGAATTGCTAATTTTGCTTAACACCTTAACTGCCAGATGCCCGACAAACAATACATTTTCTATTGTGTCTCGTTCTCTGGCAGCCAAACTGTTAATTAAGAATTTATGAAGGGTTAATTGATTCGACCCTGGCTATATGATCAATGCAATGTTATCCTGCTCGCTTATTTTGTTTTTATGTTTTAGCAGGATGGCCCATTGGCAACGGCCCCGACTTACGTTTCGTAGGTCGTGATTTCGAACTTAGGCAGGCGCTTTACTTTGTTTAAATTTTTTCATCACCACTGCTCTAAAAACATTGCTTTTTACGGAGAGGAGCGATTTTTGAGATGCTGCCCATTTTGCTTTCGAAATACTCCATAAATATATGGGTAAGAAAATATAACAACTGTCTTGCTAAGGGGTAACGAGTTACATGGGGCGACTGCCTGTTTTGCCTGCATTGTTTAAATAAAAGGTTGTTACAATAAACTAAGTATACATACTTACAATATTATATTTTCTCGTCCCCATTGATATGGACCACATGTTCACAACATGATTAGAAAATGTAGGTGAATTTTACACCTCTGCCAGATCACTTTTTAAATTTGATGCACTACAAGGATATAAAACACTTCAAATTTCCCCTAGAATTGCGCGTGAGGCGGTGTTCTGTACGCACGTGCTTATCGCAAAACATTCCGGCTAGTGTACTGATCACGTTCGGTGCGGGTGTACCCGCTAATAGTGAGAATGGAGAGAAGTAGTACGGATGAAGCAGCGTTGACCGATAAAAGCGACACTGAGATTATAAATGAGTGTGAGCAAGAGATGTTGACGATGACGGGTACGGTGGATGTTGACCAACAAATTGATCCAAAACTACCGGAGAAAAGATTGAGGGAAAAAAGTGAAGATAGTAGTGAAGAAAGTTATATTACTGTTAGCAGGAGAAGACCAAAGAAACTTTTTCGAAGTGAACCAAACGGAAACCCGGGTACCCACATAGTTGAATTAAATAAACGTTATGAATGTAATAATGATGCGGTTGGGGAGAATGATAACGTTACAAATAATTCGTTTGAAATATGTTTGACTTCATTACAAGTTTTGCCGAAACAGATGGCCTTGGCTAAGTGGTTAAGAAGCGGGAATATACAAAACATCATTAAAATTAAATATAAAAGCCCTTATAAAGTATTCGTACAGTTTGATGATAAAAAACAAGCTGAAAAATTATTAAATTTTCCTAAAAACAAGGATCTTGACATTAGAGCTCAATTTACTGATGAGGTTAATCTATCCTACGGATTGATCAAAGGGGTTGAGTCAGAAATGACAGATGAGGAAATGATAGACACATTCAGTACCTCGTGTGAAATTGTGTCTGTCAGAAGACTAAAACGGATGAATAAGAAGGTAAATGGATTGATAGCGAGACTGTAAGGTTAGGTTTCAAAACTCAGACTGTACCAGAGTATGTATATGCATACGGATGTAGATTTAGGGTTGAGAAATATGTTTTTCCTGTAACCCAGTGCTCAGGATGTTGGAAGTTCGGTCATCATAAAAAGTTTTGCCTAATTAATAAGAATCTTTGCCCAAAATGTGGAAAAGAACACAATAATTGTGAGACAGAAACATTTACATGCTTAAACTGCAAAGGCCCACATATGGCTATTAATAAAACATGTCCATTTTTTATAAAAGAGAAGAGAATTCGTATTCTAATGAGTTTAGGAAATACTACTTACAAAAATGTGTTGGCGATGTATATTCAAGAAAAAAGGGCAAATATCAAGCAGGTTTCACGTAAAGTACAGAATGAGTCCTCGAGCAAGGAACAAAGATTCATAAATGCGGATGTGAGTAGTCCCACAAATATTAATTCCTATGAAAAGTTGACTGGTGAACGGGCAGAGAACTATATAGAACCAGTTATGGACGATGAACCGGATATTTTAGAAGAAAGACAAGAAGAACACGTAACAGCAGCAAGTAAAAAAAGCGAAAAAAGCCGAAAAAAGGTATCATATATAATTCTAATAAGACGGATAAAAAAAATTTGCTTGATAATAATAATATGTCGGTATCTACAGAAAGTCTAGAAGTTAACCAAAATCAAGAAGAGGAAAAAAGAAGTGCGAAAGAGAGAAAATTTCAATGGAAGAGAATTTGGCGAAGTAATATGGAAATAGTATTTTCTAAAGAGAAGGATCTAATGGAAAAAATGGTGTCGATGTTGAAAGTTATATGTGAGGAAATTAAATTATTTTTACTTGGTAGTTTTATGGACAGAGAAGTTTTACATAGTTATTTATTTAAATATAATGGCTAGTACACAAAAAGTGACCTCGCTAAATATATGTCAGTGGAACTCACAAAGTTTAAGGCCAAAATTAGGTAGTTTAGAAGCATTTTTAAATCAAAAAAAAATTCATATTGCTATTTTGAGTGAAACATGGCTTGATCCAAGTGTTAACTTTAATTTAAGTGGGTACCATATATTTAGACAAGATAGACCGGATTCTTATGGAGGAGTTGCTATTATAACCCATAAGACATTGTATTCGCAAATAAGTCAAACCCAGGCATAGAAGTTATTCACATCAAAATTTTAAATTGTTTAAGTTTAAAAAATATAATATCAATTTACTGCCCTTCTTCTGTAGTCACGCGTGCTGCGGACTGGGATAGCTTATTTAATTTAGAGCTCAGCAATACTTTGATTGCAGGGGATTTTAATGGACACCATACTAATTGGTCGTACAAAATAGATCAAAGAGGAACTGAACTGCTAGAATCTTCATTGGAAAATGGCTGGATTGCCTTAAATAATGGCGATGCTACTAGAGTAAAATTGGTAAACGGATTAGTTAGGAGGACTTCGCTTGATATTACGTTCGTATCGTCTGATATATCGGTAAATTGTGATTAGGAAGTATTCAATGAAAACCTGGGGAGTGATCACCTTATTATTAAAATAACACAAAACTATTTAGAATCAAGACAGTATATACAGAAACGTAATTATAAAAAAGCAGACTGGAAAGCGTATAGAGAAAGTCTTCGACAACCATTTGCCGATATTCATCATTTTGAAGATATTCAAGTCTTATATGACTATTTTGAGGATCACATTAATCAGTCCGCTAGTAAGAATATTCCTGAGACCAAGATTTGTACCAATCCGACAGCTAATTTTAAACCTAAGGAGTATTGGCACCCATCATTGTCCAGAGCAGTAGCTAAACGAAGACTGGCTTTGAGTGTATTCAGACGTAATCCTACACCTAATAATCTCAATATTTTAGAAGATAAAACCGTAGAAGCACACACGTTGATAAATAAAGCTAGATCAAGTAATTGGAAATCATTTTGCAGCAGTATTAATGAGACTACTTCGGTATCTGAAATGTGGCGTAAAATGCGTTGGTTTAAAGGCTATAAACAGTCAAAATCGTTTCCATCAGAAACTAAACAAAAAGATTTGCTGTGTTCTTTAGCGCCAGACTCAGTAATAAACCAACAGCCAGCTCTCACATTTCGTAATAGTTTATTGGAATCACCATTTAGTATGCAAGAAATGAAACATTGTTTTAAGAAAAGAGATACTGCTCCGGGCAAGGATGGGATAACTAACTGCATGATTTATAATCTACCTTCGGTTGGCAAAGTAAATTTGTTAAACATTTATAACAGAATTTTTACATCTGGGTATATTCCGCGTCAATGGAGGGAAATAAGCATTGTTCCCATTCCAAAAGCTGCCAGCAGTGCTGATTTAGAACCAAAGCTTAGGCCGATTTCTCTAATCTCATGCGTGTGCAAGATATTTCACACAATGTTAGTAAAGAGATTGGAGTGGTACACAGAGAGAAATAAGTTCTTATCTGCTGGTACGTCAGGCTTTAGGAAGGGGCAATCCTCCTTGGATTGTCTCGCGAGACTCGTCACTGATATTCAAATAGGACTTTCAAATAACGTTCCTTCTGTAGCTTGCTTTCTAGACATAGATAATGCATACAACAATGTTTTAGTTGAGAATGTCGTGGCTACGCTAGATAAATTGAATGTTGGTTCTAATATTTGTAAATATATTTGGGAGTTTTTAAGTGCGAGATGCTTAATGATGAAAATATATTCTGGGGAGACAGTTATAAGTAGATGGACAAATAGGGGCTTGGCTCAGGGGGACCCACTTTCCCCGTTACTTTTTAATTTAACCACGTATAAAATTTGTCGTGAGATAGAGGACGTTTCTATATTGCAATATGCCGATGATTTTGTAATGTATTTGAAGCACAGAGACATAAATTTTTGTGAAATCACTTTACAGTTGGCACTTAACGACAAGATAGTTAAGCTGGATGAAGTACGTTTAAAACTTTCCCCTAATAAATCTAAAATGTGTATTTTTACCAGAGGTCGAAAAAGAAACAAAATAAGTCTTAAAATCAATGAGCATTCAGTTGGTACAGTTGAAAGTTTCAAATATTTGGGTATGTGGCTTGATCGATCCTTATTGTGGAGTAAACATGTTAATGAAGTAGCTGAGAAGGTCTTGAAATATTTGAAACTTTTAAAAGTATTAGCGGGTTCTAAATGGGGAATGCATCCAAAGTATTTACGTACATTATACATATCGGTAATCAGAAGTAGATTGGATTATGGATGTTTTTTGTTCGGGAATAGTGCCAATGTTCATTTATATAAACTGGATAAAATACAGAATCAGGCTGCGAGAATAATCGGAGGGTTTATCAAAAGCAGTCCCATTCATGTAATGGAAAGCGAGCTGTGCTTACCTCCTTTGCATATTAGAAGATTATTTCTTTCATATAAATACTGCCTGAAAAGTATGTCCTGGTCAAACAGTGTAGTTATGCGACTTCTTAAAGAACTAAATGATCTGGTGCAGATGAGATATTGGCAAAAAAAAAGAAACCTTTACTTGTAACGGTATTCGATAAATGTGAATCTTTGCGTGTACATTCTTCTGATTCCTTAGAAATGTTTTCATTAGATGTTTGGGTAACCAGTATTAAAATAGATGAAATAATTATATGTAATTTGGAAAGTGTAACAGGTCCTAAAAAATCCTTAAATTTAGCATCTCTTAAATTTTAAATTGTTAAAGAAATTCACGATAAATACTTACACTATAATAAATATTTCACTGATGGTTCGAAATGTAAGGATGGTTTGGGTGCAGCATTTTATGACGTTGATAGAAACTATTCAGCTATGTACAAAGTAAACACTAATGTGACTATTATGACGATGGAACTCATTGCAATTTATGAAGTCATTAACTCTGCTTATAACTCGGGCGATCGTTACTTTGTACCGTATGGTGACGGACGTAAAGAATTTCACCATCCCATATCTTCCCGTGGGTGTCGTAAGAGGCGACTAAGGGAAAAACCAGAGAATGGGCAGCAGCGTTCTCTGTGCACTTTAATAACAAACTGCGATCGCCAACCCGCCTGCCAAGCGTGGCGATTACGGCAAACCCCCCCAAACCATGAATAGCACAGCAAAAAAACGGCCCCGAGTGCCCGGCAGCCCGTCTACCCTCGACTACGGTAGCGGTCGAGGCGATGACGTGGCAAGGGGTGCGAAGAATCTCCGGAGTGGACCCGGCTACCCCAATAAACACCGACGACTGGACCTGGCAACGTACAACACGCGAACACTCCGGACCGACGAGAAGATAGCCGAACTCGAGGAAGAATTGAGCAGGTTACGATGGAGTATTATAGGGTTATCTGAAGTCCGAAGAGAGGGCGAGGACACGATAATCCTCAAATCTGGTAACCTGCTCTATTTCCGAGAGGGTGACCGGCAGTCCCAGGGTGGTGTCGGGTTTATCGTCCACAAGTCCCTTGTGAACAACGTGGTGAAGATCGAGAGTGTGTCGACCAGGGTGGCGTACCTTATACTCAGAATATCCTCAAGATATTCGCTGAAGGTCATACAGGTTTACGCCCCAACCTCGGCACACCCCGACGACGAGGTAGAGACCATGTATGAGGATATCTCTAAAGCCATGCATGGTTTCAAAACTCACTTCACCGTTGTCATGGGGGACTTCAACGCAAAACTGGGCAAACGAGACGAGGATGAGCTGCAAGTGGGGCAATTTGGAGTTGGACGTCGGAACCACCGGGGTCACCTACTGGCCAGTTTTATGGAGAAGGGAGGCCTCTATATGATGAACTCCTTCTTCAGAAAGCGTGAGCACAGGAAGTGGACATAGCAAAGCCCCGATGGTGGAACTAAAAACGAGATCGACTTCATCATGTCAACCAAGAAGCAAATGTTCAATGATATCTCTGTGATCAATTCGCTGAAAACCGGGAGCGATCACCGTATGGTAAGAGGCACATTGAACATTCATATCAAGCTTGAAAGGTCTCGACTGATGAAGTCCACGCTCCGTCCAGCACAGATCCAGATCCAAAACCCCGAGAGCTTTCAGCTCGAACTCCAGAATCGTTTCGAGTGCCTAGGGAGCTCCGTGGACGAATACAGCGATGGGTTCGTGGAAGCTGTCCATACGGTCGGGTCTAAGTTTTTCAAGACCCGCCGTACATATAGAAATAAAAAGCTCTCTGATCCTACTCTCAAGCTAATGAAGGAAAGGCGTGAGATGATCCTGCAGTCTTCAGACGATGCGGTGAAATACCGGCAGCTAAATAGACGGATCTCAAAGTCCTTGAAAACCGACCTCCGCCGCTTTAATACCGAAAGCATTAAAGATGCTATCGAGCGGAATAAGGGCTCCAAGGTCTTTGCAAGAGATCTGTCTATTGGGCAGAGCCAGCTCACAAAACTGAAGACCGATGATTGCAGGATTGTATCCGCCAAACCGGAGCTTTTGAGGGAGATCGAGAGTTTCTATGGGCAGTTGTACACGTCAACCAGAAAACCCGTTGCGAATCTAGCAAACGACCCAAGAGCTAGATTGACCCGACACTATACCGAAGATATCCCGGACGTCAGCCTGTACGAGATTAGGATGGCTCTGAAACAGCTCAAAAACAACAAGGCGCCGGGTGACGACGGAATCACGGCTGAACTCCTGAAGGCGGGTGGAAAACCGGTCCTTAAGGCCCTTCCCCTTGGCCCCGATTGAGCTCGAGGGCAAAACGCCACAGGCAAGGGTGACAATGCCCGGCTGAAGAACTATAGGCCTATCTCACTTCTTAGCCATGTCCACAAGTTGTTTTCAAGAGTCATCACGAATCGTCTCGCGCGCAGGTTTGACGATTTCCAGCCTCTCGAACAAGCCGGATTCCGAAAAGGCTTTAGCACCGTAGACCACATACATACGCTGCGGCAGGTTATACAGAAGACCGAAGAGTATAACCTGCCTCTCTGCTTAGCGTTTGTGGACTACGAGAAAGCCTTCGATTCGATCGAGACTTGGGCTGTACTGCAGTCTCTCCAACGGTGCCAGATCGACTACCGGTACATTGAGGTGTTGAAGTGTTTGTACAGAAACGCCACCATGTCAGTCCGTCTTCAGGATCAGACCTCGAAACCAATATTTCTCCAGCGTGGCGTGAGACAGGGAGATGTCATTTCTCCGAAACTGTTCACTGCTGCGCTGGAGGATGTATTCAAGGTTCTGGACTGGAGGGGCCTAGGCATCAATATTAATGGCGAGTACATCACTCATCTTCGGTTTGCCGACGACATAGTGGTCATGGCTGAGACCATGGAGAGCCTCAATACAATGCTCGATGACCTCAGTAGAGCTTCCGGAAGAGTGGGTCTTAAAATGAACATGGACCAAAACCTGATGTTGAATGCCCATGTTACACCCACTCCTATCAAGGTTGGAGACTCTACACTCGAAGTTGTGGAAGATTATGTCTACCTGGGACAAACGATCCAGTTGGGTAGGGCCAACTTCGAGAGAGAGATAAACCGTCGAATCCGACTCGGCTGGGCAGCGTTCGGGAAGTTGCGCGGTGTCTTCTCGTCCAACTTACCACAGTGTCTCAAGACAAAAGTCTATGACCAGTGTGTGTTGCCAGTGATGACATATGGCTCTGAGACGTGGTCGCTTACAATGGGCCTTATCAGAAAGCTTACAGTCACTCAAAGGGCAATGGAGAGGGCTATGCTCGGCATTTCCTTGCGTGATCGAATCAGAAATGTAGAGATCCGTAAGAGAACCAATGTTACCGACATAGCTCGAAGAATTGCCAAACTTAAGTGGCAGTGGGCAGGGCACATTGCTCGCAGAACGGATGGCCGATGGGGCAGAAAGGTTCTGGAGTGGCGACCGCGAACCGGAAGACGTTGCGTTGGAAGGCCTCCCACCAGGTGGACCGATGACCTGGTGGAGGTTGCGGGGATCCGCTGGTTCCGAGACGCACGGGACCGATCAATGTGGCGACGCTTGGGGGAGGCCTATGTCCAGCAGTGGACGTCTTTCGGCTGATATGATGATCGTTACTTTGTGATCTTCACAGATAGTAAGAGTGGTTTGCAGCATTTAGCTCGTTGTGCCTCTGGCTTCAGAGGTATTTCGATAGCTTATTCAATATTAAGTAAGGTTATAGATCTTATGAACAATGGCATAGTACTAAGATTGCAATGGGTTCCATCTCATGTAGGTTTGAGAGGTAATGAAGAGGCTGATAAGACTAGCAAAATTAGCGCTTACTCAAGGTCAAGAATACTGTATAATACCTAATTACCTAGAACAATTGTGTATGTGCAAAACAATTTTTGTTATGATATGTTTAAGGAGTATTTTGACGAACGAAGTAGGGAAAAGGGTATCTGGTATAAAACTATACAATATCAGCCTCCTCGAATACCGTGGTTTGCTATCAAGGAAATGAGTAGGTATCATATTGTTCTGCTTCATAGATTACGCTCTGGTCACTACCCATCCCGCAAGTTTGGTTATTTAATGAAGAAAGTGAATTCTCCCAATTGTGAAACATGCGGGACGGTTGAAGATGTTCACCATCTACTGATAGAGTGTACTAAGACTAATGAGGAAAGAGAGACACTTTTGAGCAGAATAAAAGTAAACAAATATGATATTGGTCCATATGTAAAAGTTTTAGGGCAACCTTCACCTGAGATAGCAAACCTACTTACTGATTTGTTTAAAATTAATAATATATAATGTATTGGTAGTCGTAGTTTCGAACAAGTTTAAGTTATGATGAGGCTGACATGCCATTGTGGATAAAAGCCTCCTTTAAGAAATTAGAATAAAAAAAAATAACCCCTAGTACTACAAAAGGAATGGAGTCGTTTCGAACGAATAAAATCTATACGAGGTGAATTCCTGAAACCTGCGAATTCTAATCACCTTTATTCAAAGGATTTCTTTTTCAAACCTATTTTTATTATAAGACAATATATATTTATTTGCTCAAACATCATCATCATCGCCAGCCTTTTAATGTTCCCGCTGCTGGGACACAGGCCTCCTCTCTGTGATAGAGGGAATGGGGCTTAATCCACCTCGCGGGCCCAGTGAGGGTTGGAGGATGTCACATGTCTTCGAATTTTTGGTTCTAGGACATGCCGGTTTCCTCACGATGTTTTCCTTCTCATTATGAATTTGAAAATTGGTACTTGCCTGTATATGAAAACACTACCTTAAGCACGAGAGGTGAGGTCTTTGCCACTGAGCCACTATGACATTGGATTAGATATTATATTATGAAACCCTTAGTAGGAACCGCAAAAAAACGAATATAAATATTTCCAAATATTCTTATAACTAATTTAATTTAAATAAAACGATAATTATAATATAACTAAGCTTCAATGATAACTAAAATAAATTAAATAGGTACCAAGTGTACATTAAAATTAATAAAAACTTAGTCATAGTAGATACTATGATAAATAAATTAAAAAAAAGATATTATAAATCTGGCCTGCAATAAATTTTGGTCTGCTTCAAACTCAATAAAACAAAGACATTATGTGGGGTAAAAATATTTTAATTAGTAATATCAAATAATATTCTCATTACCTACTCAGTTCACGAACTTTAAAAAAAAAGAAGATATTTTATATTTTTTAATAAAAGTTAAATTAACTATCGATGGAGTAAACTGTTTGTAGGTATTCTATTAGGGATATAATAATTAAGTATTTGTTTGTTACTTTATTGTAATTTTACTATATAACGTTTCCATTAAAGTAAATTATCTTTCTTTTAATGATTTATGGGCAAAAATGTTTAACTCTAAATAGTTTAAGCCTAATCGGAACGCTTCTTAAATGAATTAAATTTTTTTAACATAATTATTATTTCTTATCGTGAACTGAGATATCTTGTAACTGTTATCACATTTAGTATTCATATTTATATATATTTTTTATACTTTACATTTAAAACATCGCTTTTCGTTTCACAAGTAAACTTTCAATATGCCGAAATATTTTTGAAACAACTATCCGAAGATATTAACAATCAGTACGATTTTTAACATTTTCCACTTTTTAAGCGTCGGTAATATCCTTCTTTTTGTATTTATCTTTAGGGAAAAAACATCATTCCTTATTCATTTTCATTACAAACACAAATTTTAATCAAAACTTATCATTCAACACATAAAAGCTCGATTTTGTGACAATAATTATAATTTTAGTTAAATGTTACTTACCATTTAGCTAGTATGGCCACATTTTTGTATAAAATACTTACAATATTTACACTATTTACATTCACAACATTTTTTATTTATGTTTCCTTCAAGTTAAAACAATCATACGTTTTATTACAAAAAATAAAATAAATACAAATTTATGATTTAGCAAAACAGTACACCATTCTGTTTATCAAATTAAAACTAATTTTGCGCGATTTTAAAATGTTTTGTTATTAACAACAATTCTTAGTTTGTAAACAAATAATTATTTTATATAAACGTGTGTGTTGTCTACACATAATTATTCAGTCTTATTACCTTAAGGAAGATGCTAAATTCTTTTACAATCAAGGTATTTATCAACAAGGTATTTTTTGTTTTATCAAATTGACATTTATCGTTCATTCTAATAATCATATTCACTAATTCAAAATAAAATATTCACATTTTTTTTTCAAATTATTTATATTATTATTTGTAAAAATATATTTTGTCTATTAATTATAATAGGCAATATATATTTTTACAAATAGAGTACAATAATTGTGTTAAATAAAATGTATCCTACATGTTGAAATAATTCAATTGTAAGAAATAAAAATCACACTAACTGGTAAAAAAATCACGACGGACGGGTCCAAAGTTCCAAACTGTAAATCACTGAATTTTATCAGATCAAATGTACACTTTACACCTTTTTACAACCACTTAATTACGGTTAAGCCCTTTTCCTAGGCCACTAGCTTGTCTATGTTCTCTTAAGGCGTTTTTACCTAGTTCAATTTGTAGGTCACTTCGTCAATTTATAACACTGGAGTTGATTTGTCCCTTTTAACATTTCTTGTGTCAGCAACACTCTTAATTAACTTTGGAATATTCAAGTGAAGTGTCGGTGGATTGTGTTACACATTTTGGATCACTTTGAGTTGGAGTGTTTCCTGTAAAAGAAAATTTATATTTAATTAGCAGTTCCAGTAGAAGGCAGACACAGAGGACAGTAGCAATAGACATTTTGGAAGATATTGTAGCTAAATAATAATATCGTTCTTTTTTGCTGCAGAATGATTTCTAATAACGACATTGGTTCCACCATTTATGGGCATAAGACAAAACGAATACCTAGAACCTATGTTATGTCTCGTTTATTTTTTATTGTTGTTGAAGTTCTTACCCTAAATCTATACTTAATATGTTAAAGCTGAAGGTTTGCTTGTTTGTTTGTTTGAACGCACTTATCTCAAGGATTGCTGGTTGGCATTGAACAATTATTTTTGTGTTTGATAGTCCATTTATCGAGGAAGGCTATAGGCCAGTCCTTAGACCTAGGAAGCTGAAATTTTGCACAGAGTTTCCCTGTATAATGTAGACAAGGAATAAGGAAGAATTTTTCGAAATTCAACCCCTAAGGGAGTTAAATAAGGGATAAAAGTTTGTATGAAACTCAGTCAATTTTAATTTGAAATGAATAAAATATGGTATTTAGCCTCTAAATACAAAAAAAAATACATCTTTAAGGATTTTTTGAATTTCATCCCTTAAAGGGTTAAAAAGGGGTTATAAAGTTAGTATGAAAAATAAATTGTTTATCATCAAAATTATTTGAAACTTAGTATTTCTGTTCTTTATTACAATTAAAGAAACACGTGTTCAAGGTTTTTTTTTAATTTCATCCCTTAAAGGGTTAAAACGGGGTTCTAAATTTTGTAAGAAAAATAAATAGTCTATCATCAAAATTACTTGAAACTTAGTATTTCTGATTAAAGATCAGAAATACTAAGTTAAAAAAACAATTAAAGAAACATGTGTTGGAGGTTTTTTTGAATGTCATCCCTTAAAGGGTTAAAAATGGGTGTTAAAATATGTAAGAAAAATAAATAGTTTATCATCAAAATTAATTGAAACTTATTATTTCTGCTCTTCAAAACAACTAAAGAAAAACATATTTAAGGATATTTCTAATTTCATCCCTTAAAAGGGTAAAAAAGGGTTTAAACAAGATTGTAAGAAAAAATATTCTTTATCATCAAAATTACTTGAAACTTAGTATTTCTGCTCTTCAATACAATTATAGAAACACATGTTTATGGTCTTGTTGAATTTCATCCCGTAAAGGGTTAAAATGGGTATTAAAGTATGAAAGAAAAATAAATAGTTTATCATCAAAATTACTTGAAACTTAGTACTTCTGCTCATCAAAACAACTCATAAAAACGTATTTAAGAATATTTTGAATTTCATCCCTTAAAAAGGTATAAAGGGGTGTTAAAGTTTGTAAGAAAAATATATTGTTTATCATCAAAATTACTTGAAACTTAGTAATTCTGCTCTTCAAAACAACTAAAGAAAAACATATTTAAGGATATTTCTAATTTCATCCCTTAAAAGGGTAAAAAAGGGTTTAAACAAGATTGTAAGAAAAATTATTCTTTATCATCAAAATTACTTGAAACTTAGTATTTCTGCTCTTCAATACAATTATAGAAACACATGTTTAAGGTTTTTTTTTAATTTCAGCCCTTAAAGGGTTAAAAATGGGTGTTAAAATATGTAAGAAAAATAAATAGTTTATCATCAAAATTACTTGAAACTTAGTATTTCTGCTCTTCAAAACAACTTAAGTAAAGCGTATTTATGGATATTTTGAATTTCATCCCTTAAAAGGGTAAAAATGGATATACAAGTTTGTAAGAAAAATAATTGTTTATCATCAAAATTACTTGTCTATATAAATAAAAAGACAAGTCCTGACTGACTGACTGACTGACTCATCAACGCCCAGCCCAAGTCCTTAGACCTACGAAGCTGAAATTTTGCACAGAGGTTCCCTTTATAATGAAGACAAGGAATAAGGACAAGGAATAAGCGGGGGGGCTCAGTAACCGTGGCTTGGTCACCCACGGTGAAGCGAAGAGGAACCCGAGGAGGGGCCGCTCGTCAAGGCTTTTGCCGTTAAGCCGACGACGTAGCGGCCAACATGTAGGTTGCGGTGCTGCCTAGGCGACATCGCAACTGAGGCGGGCCGCGATGTCGGATGGAGTCTCCCATACTAATACGATATCGCGGCCGAGGGTTGGAGGCCGCGGCGGGAGAGGAGTGCCGGTATTGCGGTGCGCCGCTCTCCCTACCTTCCGCGGCCTAGACGGGGTCGCCACCGTCTGATGGCGGACGCGGTGGGGCCGCAGGGGAGGAGGAGTGCCGGTATAGCGTTGGCCGCTCTCCCCCTGCGGCCGAAAAATGGTAGGTGGCGGGGCCATTGACCCTGACCCGTCACAAGGGGACCAAGGGTGCCATACACGGGGTCGTCTGGCACCCATGTGCTGGTTTGGTCCCTGGGGTGGTCACGGCGCACAGTGTGTTCTGGTGCGCCGGTGATGGGGGGTACTCCCCAGAGGAGGGTCCGGTGACGGACAGCCGCGGCGGGTTCGCGGTGAGTGCTAACGCGTACCCGTGTTCCCGCCGTAAGCGGCACAGGAGGACACCGTGGAGTTTTAGTGGGTTAGAGTCCCACATAACTGTGCTATCTCCCCGTGGTAGCGCAGTATGCATGAGCATTTCTCCACGCTAAAAAAAAAAAAAAATAGGGGAGTTAAATAAGGGATGAAAGTTTGTATGAAACTCTGTCATTTTTAATTTGAAATGAATGAAATATGGTATTTAGCCCCTAAATATAAATATAAAAATAGGTTTTTAAGGATTTTTTTGAATTTCATCCCTTAAAGGGTTAAAAAGGGGTTTTAAAGTTTGTATGAAAAATAAATTGTTTATTATCAAAATTACTTGAAACTTAGTATTTCTGTTCTTTATTACAATTACAGAAACACGTGTTCAAGGTTTTTTTAAATTCATCTCTTAAATGGTTAAAACGGGGTTCTAAAGTTTGTAAGAAAAATAAATTCTTTGTCATCCAAATAAATTGAAACTTAGTATTTCTGTTCTTTATTACAATTAAAGAAACAAGTCTTAAAGTTTTTTCGAATTGCATCCCTTAGAGGCTTAAAACGGGGTGTTAAAGTTTGTAAGAAAAATAAATAGTTTATCATCAAAATTACTTGAAACTTAGTACTTCTGTTCTTTATTACAATTAAAGAAACGCGTGTTTAAGGATGTTTTGAATTTCATCTCTAACAGGGTAAATAAGGGGTGTTAAAGTTTGTAAGAAAAATAAATAGTCTATTATCAAAATAACTTGAAACTTAGTATTTCTGTTCTTTAACACAATTAAAGAAACACATGTATAAGGTTTTTTTTGAATTTCAGCCCTTAAACGGGTAAAACAGGATTTTAAAGTTTCCTTCCTACTTGATGTGCTCGGGGGGCATCAGTGTTCATACCTCGAATACCACTGATACCCTCTGACTATGTCTTTGAGTTTAAACGATTACAATTCCAATTATCGTCGTGGTGGCCCGGTGGCTAAGACGTCGCCTCTCGTGCTTAAGGTCGTAGGTTCAAATCCGGGCAAGTACCAATGTGACTTTTTCAAGTCATATGTACTTTCTAAGTTTATCTTGGACATCGCTGACAACGGTGAAGGAAAAACATCGTGAGGAAACCTGGTCTTATATAGTGTATTTATAAGTGTGTGCTCCATTGGTGTAATTGCTGTAAGGCGTTCCAGTGCGAGGATAAACAAATAAATATATATAAATATAATATAGTATGATATAAATATATATGCAATGACCAAAAATAAATCATTAAATTTGGCAGGCATTAATTTAAGAAAATATTGCATCTCACACGGGCAATTCTACGTTGCCTATCCAGAGTCAGTACAGCCTGGACATTTTGACACCAGACAGAAAAACCACCAATGTGCTATATAAAGAAGTGCATAATTAAATTATAACTTCCTTATGACGACTTTGTTAGCGTAAACTAATTGGAATACCCATATCTAGATAGAACAGCATGGCACAAAACTCATCACTTTATCTGAAGATGCTATAATTTTTCCTTCAACAATTAGCTTCGAAATTTATGAAGTAAACATATACAAAATATAGCTGGTAACGTTCAAGCGCGTGTAACCTACGATACGTCAAGCCATTCTAGATCACGACCACGAGGAAGACAACTTTTCATCGAAAATCATAATGATTAAGCTCTGTGAATATGTGAATAAGCAAAACTATCATCTCTGTGGCACATAAAATTCGCGTATAATCCAGGCAGAGTCATTATACCTTCTCAAGGTTACTGCATGGTGTGTTGTTTTTCATGGATTAATGCTAACTTTTGCCCGTATCCCCGCCACGAGCGGCACAGGAGGACACCGTGGAGTTTAAGTGGGTTCGGGTCCCACATTACTGCGCTATCTCCCCGTGATAGCGCAGTATGCATGAGCATATCCCAGGCAAAAAAACTAATGATGTGATGTTTACGCTGGAAGCGTCATCGGGTCGCCAAACGACTACTATGGTCGACGAGGTTCTAGAGCCATGATCAACGTCTTTCTCTATCCTTAAAAGAAATAAATACCGCTCTCGAATACCGCTGAACCGATTTAGATGAAAGTTGGTATGGTGATAGTTTGAGACCCGGGAAAAGACATAGGCTACTTTTTTTTCATAAAACACGAAGGGGGAGAAAAGGGGGTAGGATTAATTTTCTATGTTATTTCTTATCATGCAACTCCTTATTATGAACCGATTTAGATGAAATTTGGTATGGAGATAGTTTGAGAACAAGAGAAGGACATAGGCTACTTCTTTTTGCATAAAACACGAAGGGGGAGAAATGGAGAGAGGAGGGGTGGGGGTTGTACAGATAAAATGTACAAATTTTCTTCATGAAGCTGAATTTTGGCAGGTGGTTAGTATAAGATAGTAAACGTTAGTTAAGAAAGGATTTTTGTAAATTCGAATTTTAAGGGGGTAAATAGGAAATGGGTCAATGTGGCGACGCTTGGGGAACGCCTATGTCTAGCAGTGGACGTCTTTCGGCTGATAGGATGATGATGATGATGAAATGTGAAAAGCTTATCTTTGTATGAAACTTGCTTCCGATTTGGTTGAAACTTTGCAGGCATGTTTTTGATAACAAATAATTGAGATCTGTATATTAGATTATGTAATGGGATGAGGCTTCGTATTACACAATAAGGTGCCGATATATTAACAGGTATAACTGTAACTGATAATTCAGTGGCGATTATTAGGATTCGTCCTAATAATCCCCACTGAACTATCAGTTCAATTCAAAAGACTCCAGTTTGCAATCAAACTTTGTTTTGCTATTACTATTAACAAAGCTCAAGGGTAGCAGGGGCGTATTTGGAAAAGCCATGCTTTACCTACGGCCAGCTACATGTAGCTGCTGATGTTCGCGTATGTTCAAGGCCCACAATGTATATGTATTAGCACCAAATAAAAGGACATACAACATAGTATATATAGCAGCGTTTTAAAATGTTTTACCCATGATTAACGGCGTAATTAAGGAATGTCAATTAAATAAAGATAAAAATTATGATAGAGTGGTATTTTCAATTCGCAGCAAAGCAGAACCTATGACTCTGTAGTTTATTTGTTTCCTTTCGTAACCTTTACCTATATTGACCAACGTTTTCAATGAATTAAGTTAATCGGTTTTGCGTTAATGCTTCCTGTACATATACAGGCTGAGTTTTCCAAGTGGTCGTGGATGGCCAAATCATCACTATGAAGAATAGCACAAAACAATCAAAAGAGTCAAGAGGCCCATTTTAATTAAAACTAAAACTGCAACATTGGATATTTCTCACCCTGTTTGTCGACAACCACAATTGATTGACAAAATCTATATTAACGCGGGCGAAGCTGCGGGTAACAGCTAGTTTAATATAAAGACGAAAGATTGTGAGTGTGTGTGTGTGTTTGTATGTTCACGCTCAATCGGTTGGACGGAACTGGATGAAATTTGGCACAGAGATAGTTTATACTCAGGAATAGCACAAAGGATACTTTTTATCTCGGGAATATATTCCCTCGGGAGTTTTTTTGACTTTCACGCTGGCGAAGCCGCTGGAAGAAGCTAGTGTAACCATAAATAGCATCTTATCCTTCCTAAATAATATATTATGAGTGTACCTTTCTTATAATGTCTATTACCTAAGTTAACTATACCTGATATAAATAGTTAAGTTCTAAGATCTAGGAAATTATAAGCAAAACAAGCTTTTTATTTTTCAAATTAAACTTAAAAAAAATATTTTGCCTATTATTTCATCAAGGCCATAAACAAACAATCAAAAAAGTTGCTTGGCAGTAGAAATAGGAATGATGGTAGTATTTTCCAGGATAATAATGGCTGGATAGGAAAATGTCGATCACCTTTATCTTAACAGCCATTATTTTCCATTTCCCATCAGAAAACATTAATATTTTCATGAACCTGAATATAATGACGTAATTACATCAGATGATTGATCACTGAACAGTTATGTTTACTGAATATAATTGATGCGGACCACAGACTAATTACAGAGAACAAACACGTTTTGAGTAAAGGACCAATTAGAACTTACTCCAATAATAAAGTACCTTTTAAAAGCTTTATTTGTGTACGTTTTTAAAGGGTTATTTAAGCGTATAATTTTGAATTTGATGTGATTTTGGTAAAAAGGTGTTATAAATATGTGGGGCCACACCTTTATAATAAGATTCATGATAAAATTAATTTATTACCCTTGACAAAATCAAAATGTAATTCAGACATCAAAACTTACTTAAAAGGTCTGGATTACGGCAACACAGAGAAACTATTAAACACTTCGTAAAAATAAAACTTAGTATTTTCTATAATGTTAGTTATATGTTTATGTGTATTCTATAATGTGGATACACAAACACACCCACCACACACATACGCCCACACACACTTAATACACGCACCAACGCCACTTGACTCACACTTTTGCACACACTGCAAGATACCATGCATCTCCTTATTATTTTGTTGTTGTTTAACTTGTCCTTTTTGTTATATATGGCTGTAGCCATATATGTAGTGTGTATGTTATGTAGTCTCGTTCATCATAGTTCAGAAATACAATGTTTTATTACAATAAAACACTGTATTTCTGACCTCCACGACACAGGGAATCCTAGTGTGGAGATCAGTGATTTATCTGATGTAAATGTATATTTCTTAAACAATAAAGATTCTATTATATATATTATATTTTTACAGTAGATTTTTATAGCGTCATATTCGTGAAATCGACAATAATCGACGAAAACCCAAAAACGGCGCATTCCGTCCAATATTATAGAAACAAAAAAAAACAAGATTCTGTAAAAAACACTATTATACTTTTTGAAATGATATCACTATTTTTATTCTGACTGTATTGGTTATTATTGAATGCCTTTGTTTGTCATTTTTTACATTTTATTTAAGAAGCAATTTCAATGAAAAAACATTATTGATAACAGTACTTTCATGCTGACCATAATTTAACGCGTCTCACACTATTCACAATTACCACATTCTTTTGAAGCTGAGTGTACGTTAAATCATAAATATCACAATATTAACTTGGGAAGCAAAATTTACCTACAATCCCATTTGAAATAAGTACTTATTTGTAGAATATACAGGTATTTTCCAGAAACCAATACAGGTTAAGCTGAAATCGTTGCAACATTTAGAATATGATAACCCTCAGAACCAGCATAGTCCATACGCTGCTAAACTATGCAAATCGAGATCAGATATCTATTTTTGTTAAATTAACAAGTTAACGGAAAATATGATAGAGAAGAAAAACTATTGTAAAATCATTTCCTTAACAGGATTTCAAGATTTGCGTAGCTTGAACATGGACATCTGATTTTGGGGTTTAACGTTGGGATAAGGACTTGATAGGATTTTATTTGTTTTCCTGCTTATTGTAGTCCACCTCTGGATACTTTTAATCAAAATCTGGCATTAATTTAAGGTTGCCCTAGTCAGCGGCACGAACTCACTGACAATTTTTGAAAATTGCTAACAAAATTAATCGGAAGCGTGGATAAAGAATATTTTAAAAATGGGCCATAAGTATTGTTGCTAATTGAATATCTACCTTCCTTCTACCTTATTAAGTAGGACTTTGATTTAGTTTTCCGTCTACAGCATAATTTATGTCAGGCTCTATGCCATTCTACTCAGAGCCGAAACACGAATAATCATCGAGTCTCTTCCAATATTTTCTAGTTTAAACGAGCTTAAGAACTAATGTTTAAAATATCTACCTGTCGCTTGCTCTGCGTGTACCTAAACATTCTATATTCGTGCGAATTTTAGTGCAATTGAGTATAGTGCATGGCAATGTCTGCTATTGACCCACCCAAATTAATTTGGAATTAAAAAGGAATGTTTCCTTTATTTCAGAAACGAAAGTAAAGCTCGATATTGTGATGCTTTTTAACATTTTTTATCCGTGAAAAACTAGCTTTGGAATCGAAAACAAGCTTCATATTTCTGTCTGACCAACTCTGAAAGTGGCTGTAATTGTTTAGGGATTAGAGTTTGGGAAAAATAATGTTCAATCATTCTTACCATTTATCTTATTAGGCTTCAAATTTGGTAACGTATTAGTATTCCTATGTAGCACACTCTTACTGTAGTATACACTGTTACTCTCCGGGTTGAATCTTACTGGCGGCGAGTTGGAGCAACATCTAGAGTCCATCGCCAGAGACCTGTGCTCTAGATGGTATTGAGGCTCTAACTCTGGCATCTGAGAGAAGTTCAGTGGGTTTCTGCTGGGGTTACTGTACAGAGATGGTGGTGGTGGCGTTGCGTATAGCTCTGGAGGGAGAAGTTGCTCTACTGGTAGCTAAAATAGGTAAGAAAATTAGTTTATTGATTTGGGTGTATGACAGAGAGGTGTTGTTTACATAAATAGTTTAAAATAAACACACCTATCGTCACGTAGATAAATATAACGATTTACTTAAGCAAGATTCAAAAGCGATTTATCCTACAGTATTGATAAAAATCGGCTCATGTTATGAACATAGTTGTTTCGAAACCAAGGTTTTCCTCAAAGTTTCATTCTTTATTTCACGAGAAAATCAACTTTGAATTTTGCTTAATTGTAAGGTACTTATGTTCGTGACTGTATTACTAGGCAAATTAATTGTCTAACAGTTGTTATTTGAATATGGTCAATTTTAGATGATAGGTATAGGCATCATTAAACTTCCCCTCACTAATATACACAATAATTCACGATTAAAAGATGTTCAATACTTACCAAATCACTAGTATTCAACGGCAACGCATTCTTATACTTTAACCAATCCTCGTACACCTTATCATACGGCTGTCTATGACAGTCATTGAGCTCAACATTCGGCATATGCAGACTACTCATTGGCCCCAAGTTCTGTATGCTGGGTCCAAGGTTTGGCATTTGCAATGTTGGTGCATAAGGACTTCGGTATTCCACTGGTCGGACTTGTATGTATTGGTTGCAAGGATCGATGTTGTGGTCGTATAACCTATCGCAGTTTGCCATCATATCGTATTTATCCGTCGTCTTTGATATAAGCGGCCTTATGGAGCTGTAGTCGGTAGTAGAAGATTTATTTGAGCAGCTGTCGCTGATCTTACCGTCTACTGGTATTATATCTGGGTTTTTATCTGTATAGGAGATAATAAATGATTTTTAGTGCTCGTTATTTTGTATTTTTATGTGAATTTTGTTTGAGCGAGTGTTTTTGATGTTCGTTGGGTTGGGGTTGTAATTACAAGACGTTGATTGGTTGTAAAATGGTAGGGTAGGTACATAACGATTTCCTTTTTCGATGATATTTTACAGGTCGCAATAAAACTATTATACACAAAAATTTTGACGGCATCAGCTTTCTCAGTTTGCGAAAAGAAAATAAAACAACATTTCAAAATATTTTATGAACAAAATTTTCAGTTTCAGTTAGGTATGGTTTCTAAGCTTCTTCTTTTTAGTACTCTTTTGTTTTACCCTTATTGAATATAAACAATATTAGATACGACAATTAAAATTACATTCACGAAGTTACTTAGACAACAATGAAACAAATAAAAATTACGTCCGTACAAGGTTACTTCGTTCACTTCGCGCGTTCAGTCGCGGCCACACAATGGCCGCCATTGTGGAATTCGGTAGTAATATATTTATCGCTTGAAAATGTGTTTATTTAATAACTCAATGATAACAAAAGTAATGTAAGGTTATTTACCGATGATACGATATCCCATGTTTCCTTAACCTTTGTATCGTAATTTTTTCAGCCTTTTACCACACAACTAGGCATTATTATGACAAGCAAATTCTCGTTTATTCCCGCACACGGACCACTGTCAACTGTGTCGCGTTGGCCCTAAACTGCAATTTCTAGGGCCAGCGCGCTGGTGCCATTTAGTCGCGCGGTCGGCCTGATCCTTACGCAAGTAATATATATGTCAATGTCGGGAATGGTAATATTGGGTTTTTACATCTGGTATTTCCCAGTAGCAGCCTCGAGTCTCGGTGTATAGGACTTAAAAATAACTGGCGAAATGTATCTACTGTCAGTACTATGGGAAAAATAGTCAGAGGCGTATGCCTCTGACTATTTTTTTAGAGAACACTGGAGTGATGTTATGTTAGCAAGTAGGTATTTTACAATTATTATCGCCGTTCTTTTGAGTCAGGTGAATTTCCCATACGAAGGATTTCAAAAATGTGTAGGTAGAATTTCGTGAAAATTCTTTCGCTTGCCGATTTCATCCGATACGAGATAAAACGAATATTCTTAAATGCTGACTTGAATACCTTGAAAAAATACAATAAAACCCTTTTACATACAATCGATGTAAAACTCTTCGGTACTAGCGTGGATTGTTTTTAGGGAATTTATCTTTGAAAGATGAGTTTTTGATACATTCTTCTTCGTGTCGATGATTACCTTTTCTGAATTTCTGCAACCAATACTCAGCCACGTCGATAGCCTTAGCGCTGGCCTTGCAAAGGTCTGATAAGGCGCAGATGATTTTTTCACAAATTGAAAAGTGAGAAAAATTATAGCACATCTAATGTACTATGTTAATTAATTTGGGCTTTCCTTCAAAATCCTTCGGATAAAAGTGTGTTACGCAATGGGAAGCCCGATTTTTTCATTAGGAAAACAACATTTTGATCTAAGATGATGTTAACAGAACATTTTCCAGTCCTTGAACACTACATTCCACCCGAATATAGGACAATACCTTTAGACTTCTAAACCGAACCAAAAGACCAGAATACTATTAAAATAACACAGGATTGGGGGTAGTATATTTAAATATTCAGCACTGTATCACTGTGTGCTGGCCAGGTTTAGTAATTCATTTGTCTAGTTTCTGCCTGTTTGTTCTCAAGTGGGCTTAGGGTACGGTCAGGACGGCTTATGGGTTAGCGTGAGAGTACAGGTAGATAGGTACTGACGTAAAAGTACTTACTGTCACCCCAGTAGATACACCTTGAAGGTACTCTGAATTCTTTATGGATGTTTGGTACACTTAGAAACAAGTATGATGCTTACAAAAATAAGCTCTTGTGTTCCAACAGTATTCAGAGGAAACTGTTTGTTATGCAGGTAGCTTTTGGGCAACTATGCATCTGTTAGTTTCAAATTATCGTACATTGCGATCTTTGGAAATTCAGTTGGTATATTGAATTAAAAAAATACATATAATAAACCGACTCCCAAAGCTCATAATTGCTTTAGTTTTGAAAGTCGGTGTATTTGGTATTGTTTTATGTTTTTCGACATCGACGTTCTGTATAGACGCAAGTTCACCTACCTATTACACCCACATTCCGCCAGTTGTATCAAATTCCTATGTCATAGGGCCTATTGCTATCAACTGGAAACAAATCCAGACGCCCAGCTGCTACAAAAAAATCCCAATACTAAAAACCCAATAACCCCGCCCGGGTATTTGAAACTAGGACCTCATACTTAGAAGTAGTGCTTGCGACCACTTAACCAACGAAGCAACTGGTACCTATTATGGTAACTTAATTAAGGGACTTACCTAAACTATCAACACTTTCATCTTTAGTGCCTGTAAGTGGTATATTAGATGTTTCATCCTGCTGCCTTTTGTTTTGTTCATGTTTTTCTAAAAATTAAGCAAAAAGAAGATAAAATACTCTGTCAGTTTAAATTATTTCTTGTCTACCCATTTTCTCCAAACGACTTTTATTAATTCGATGTAATTCTTATTTATTTAAATATATTGGTTTACGTAATTTTTAATTAAAATTTACATTCTTTTCGCAAAATCGATTTAAGTTTTCAATACAATTGAAAATATTGTTTTGGTATCAGTCTCAAGATAACAATTAAACATTTAAAATATGTAATAAAGTTTTAATTAAGAGTTTTGTTTACTCTTATTTAATTAAATTAATCAAAGACTAAACTCTAAATAATTAAACATGACTAATATTGTATAATAGAATCAAATCAGAAACCATTGTTTTGCTTCAGATAAATTAATCCCAACGTTTCAATTAAACCACACACAAAGTTCAATTAACCTACACCTAGTTCAAATTAAACTACACCTGAAGTTCAAATAAACTACATACCAATTTCAATAAAACTACACCATACTCACTCTCTCTTCTGTTGAAGTACTTGCAGCAAAAGACGACAGCTGACACAGCAGTCATGGCGGCGATCACTGCCACTGCTCCCAGGACTATCATCAGGACTGTCGTCAGCTCCACCTTGACGGGGACCTGCGCTGTGGGAACAACTGTGGATTTTATTTTACTTAACTTATGATCGTGCCTTTTCATGTATAAGAATAGCTGGCGTGAAACACATTACCTACTACGAAAAGTTTTTGGGGCTTTGGGTCCGAAGCTTGTTCGAAAAATATGGATTTACATAAAGGTTTTCGTAGTACAGTGTTTCTCGCTAGTTATTCTCTTTTCAATACATACAATTACTTATTCCTACGAACATTCAAACCATGAAATCATACCTGTATGCCGTTGCGGATACTTCAGCAAACTAGAAGTCAGAGTCAGAGCTTCACTTAAGCCTTTCCTATTAAAGGCTCTCACTGTCACAGCTAAGGAAACGCTTGCTGATAGACCTGCTACTTCAAATTCAGGTTCATCACTGCTGACATTGCGGAGTAGACGACCTGTTGCCATGTCAAAGATCTGAGTGGAAAAATGAAGCATTTTAATAAGGATTGTTTCAACAAGAGATGAAGAAGTGCTGTCATTGGACTAGCCAATAGACATGGCTATCAATTTATAAAGGCACTCAGCATTGTGGGAGAAGTCCAGGGACAAAATAAGATCAAAATGATGAAGAATATTGTAAAATAGAAGAACCATCCCGGATTTACCTCTTTCTGCAGTAGATTGGTGGCATTGAAATACACTATGACTACTATGAGGCTCCATCTCCCTTTGCTTTAGAGCTGAATATATGCCTCTCCAATCACATACCAAACAACTTTGTCCTCAAATGTACATATACTCTCATCCGTCTAATACAATTTCCCTGCAAAAAATGACGTCCTGTACCCTACGTTTAATGTTTACCCCCATGAGTAGCGATACTTAAAAATTGTGTTATGTAACGTGTTATATTCTCCTTCATTCTCATTATCATCAATCTCGTATAAATTGTGCCTAAAAATCGTTTTAGCAAAGTTATTAAATTCCGCAGACAAAAGCAATACATTGTCTGTCCATAAAGAAATTTATGTCGCTCATTTTAGCTTTCTTTCTTTTATTTGTATCGAGCTAAGTGACAGTAACAAGACGTATCGAAGCCTATTGATATCCTTAATACAATTTATGAAGCCTACTACAAAAGATACACAGTGTCTTGTATTGTTAAATAATGATTTATTGGGTGTTGTAACAAACATACAGCGCCATCTAGTGTAACTTATACAAAGCACTACGATGAGCGGCTCCATAAACTAGAAGACAGCAACTACAAACGAATTCTGAAGACAAGTGGTGCCATCTACAATCAACTTGTGGAACGATCTGCGCAAGAGACAACCTGCGAGTCATCTACACTACAACTACCGTCGAATATGTATGGATACTGCGCACACTTGTATACAATTCGCCTTTATAAGCAGAGCTGTCTTCGAACAAATCGTCATTCACTAGCTAGAGGTTCAGAGTTCGGTAGCCACGCAGCCAGCTCTGATCCTTAGTACGACTAGTTCCTGCTTCGATAGCCTAGCAGTCTTCAGGAACTAGCCAGCTAGGGGAGGTCTGAAGGGCGATAGCCACGCAGTCCCTTTCAGCCCTCCACTTAGGGTTGTCACATGATAAAATTAATTATTGTAACGTGTAACATAAGTTGGCAATAAATTATCATCAAGTTCAATGGGGCTTTAATTTCACAAACAGCAACCCTACATTGGCGCCCAACGTAAATAATCTACGGATACCCACATATTTGGACGGCCTACCCTCAAATTTTGCACGGCCAACCGTCAAATTGTATGGAGTACCCACATTATTACTAAAAGTTACCCACATCATTTTATAAAAATGTCAATCACTATGACGCAAGAACAGTTCACTGCATTAATGAATACGATTACTACGGCTCAAAGTAAAATGTCTGGGAAAAGTTTTGCAAGTTGTACCAGAAAATATGAAGGTGAGAGAGATTTTAATAAGGTGGAAGAATTTATAAATAGTATCTCCGTGTATAAAAAAGTGGAATATATCTCCGATGAAGACGCGCTAGAAGGATTGCCGTTATTATTAGGCGGCACGGCAGCAACATGGTGGCATGGTGTGAAAGCAGACATTAAAAAGTGGAATAACGCGTTGGATGCTATACGGTCAGCGTTTGCGCCGAAGAAGCAGCCACATGAAATCTACTTAGAATTGTTCGGCAAAAAGCAAACTAACGAAACAATCGACGAGTTTGTTTGTACAAAACGTGCGCTACTTTCTCAACTGCCATCTAAACGCAACAGAGAAGAGGAGCATCTCGACTTCGTTTATGGTTTATTGAAGCTGAGCATCAAGAAGGAAATCGCCAGAACCGATTTTAAATCATTCGCAGAGCTACTTGAAAAAGCTCGTCACTTAGAAAGTTTGGAGAAAGAATCGGATACAGGTATTTTTTCAACGGGAGAACGTTTTGAAAAAAAAATAAAACGTTGTGCATTTTGTGCAAAGAAAGGGCATACAACAGAGGAATGTCGAAAACGCTTAGCAGAGGCTAAGAAACAACCAGCCGCGACAGCTACAGCCACTGAGACTTCAAAGGTTTCATGTTATGGGTGCGGTGAAGCAGGTGTATTCAGAATTAACTGCAAGAAATGCCAAAGTAAAGAAACCCCACCAAAGCCGGTTGCATTTTACACAGTGGATACCACGGAGATAAAACAAGACCATGTTAAAATACCTACTATAGAAATCACCTGTAGAAATGAAAAAGGTTATGCTTACATAGATACAGCTGCAAGAACAAGTGTGGCAAGCATGCAGCTGTATAAATTGTTCATCAGAAGTGGAGCCACGTTCAACGAGAAAACTGCAGACACAATACTTGCTGATGGGACGGTTAAAACCCGAGAATTACTAACCACAGCCGTGGACATCACTGTTGGTGGACGTTCCCTACCTATAACGTTCACAGTGATACCCGACGCCACTCTTATAGTTTTGGAAAAAAGTGGCTGTGACATACGGACGGACAGACAGACATGACGAATCTATAAGGGTTCCGTTTTTTGCCATTTGGCTACGGAACCCTAAAAACCAGGGCATTACGCAAAATACCCCGGCAAAGTATCCGAGCCAATCCCGCAATACTGTGCTGTCAACAGAGATCTGTCACTCTAAGCCAAAATTAAGCCTGAGTGTACAATGTGGGATAGAAAAGTCGTTGGAAAAGTTTTGGAAAAAAGTGGCTGTGACATACGGACGGACAGACAGACATGACGAATCTATAAGGGTTCCGTTTTTTGCCATTTGGCTACGGAACCCTAAAAACCAGGGCATTACGCAAAATACCCCGGCAAAGTATCCGAGCCAATCCCGCAATACTGTGCTGTCAACAGAGATCTGTCACTCTAAGCCAAAATTAAGCCTGAGTGTACAATGTGGGATAGAAAAGTCGTTGGAAAATGTCTTGTTGAATTCTGGATGGGTTTTTATGCGTCATGGTAGTTTTTTTTTAAAAATTTTGCTCTTTTCTTACGGTCAGTTTCTTTAATCATTCATTCTGACATGGGGACATCACATGCCTGTCAGACATCACATGTCTGACAGGCATGTGATGTCCCCATCAGGAGCAACTCACCTTTGTTAGTAAAGCATAGTTATGTACATATTTTCGCCTTGGTAGCAAGATGTTTTAGTCTATTCATGTGTTCTAGTCAGCACGTAGTTCTCTTTTGTCGAAAAAAAAACCTCAAATGAGAGAATTCTAATGAAGGGTTGTGAAATTGCCACAATAGCTAACCTTGCAGAAAATTTTATTTAGGTATCTCCAAATGTGAAAGAAGAAAATATTACTTATCACACTTCACACTATATTACACTAATTATATAGGTGAAAGTTTGTGAGTGTGTGTTTGATGAAATTTGGCATAAAGATAGATTATAGTCAGAAATAGCACATAGGATACTTTTTATCTCGGGAATATGTTCCCTCGGGATTATTCTCGACTTTCACGCGGGCGAAGCCGCTGGCTAATAGTTTTAAGATTACCAAAGTCAAATAAAAAGGAAGACTTTTCTAAATTCCTCATCAGAATAATTTTTGCTTACAGTAAATTAAACAACTATAAGTCTGGCAGTCTTCTCCGCAAGTGAGGACGGTAAGGGGGCCCTTACCGTCGCTAAATCTGCAGTATCCTCATGAATATTAATCTGGCTTTTGTTGAAAAACCACTCGCCACAAATTTATTCGCAAGTACGTTAAGATAAATATAAATACTATACATCAAATAGTGAAAAGAGTCTTATAGGTATATGTTTTTAAGGAAAAAAGGCAGATTTTGGTTGAGTTTAAACATTACAGTCAAAAATCACAGTGTAAGCATCTTGTTAACCTAAAGCACAAAGTACGTAAGCGGCGGCGTGCCCAAAACCATACAAAAGTATGTTTTTTTCCAAATTATTGTTCCGATATTTTTTTTAAGTTCCCATTAACCTATGAACTTGAGATTAGGCGATAGTATTTAATATTACGTATATTTTACTAACAAATACCAATAAATTGATAAATCAGTTTTTTTTTATAAATTCTCAATTTTTTTCTATTACATCCAACTTGATTTTGCAGGTTGGTAAGTAACCCTTAATGTGCAAAGTCCAACACGTACTTGGCTGGTTTTTTTTTTAACTTAGTGACAACAGAAATATTATAACAAAAAAATGTTTGGAATCGGAGCACCATGTCTTTTATAGGTCTACCGGAATCTCATGGCAAATGTGGAAATAAAAATTTGTTGTGTGCAATACTGGGGAAATTGGATTAAACGATCTTGATACTGTTTAATTTTATTTTATGTCTTTAGTATTAATGAACATGAGGTACCTACCTATATTATAATAGTCACAGCGGACCTTTGTGTCTTTGAACTTGGTCCTGCCAACCATTGCGTAAGAAACAGTTTGCCATCGAGTATACTGCATAGAGTAAGCGAGATAGGATGATGTGACATACATAAGCAGTTATACAATGCTATCTTCACCTTAAACATTGACACAAAAATAGCTACTGCGCGGGGTCTTGCAACCAATTCAGAGACACAAAGATCCACTGTGGGTATTATAGGTATGTGTATGAATAATGTTGTTATACATCGGGTTCTTAACATAGGAATAATAAATCAATTGAATATTAATTTATGTACTAATTTATTATATATCATTTAAATCATACTAATAACTTAAAACCTCATTCAGAACTAGAAAACTAGAATACGATTCCATGAACTCCACTGGCATTTCTAAAACTTGTATCTTTGTAGTTTTATGTCATCTCTCTCCATCAAAATGGTTCTTTTTCATTGGCATTTAACATATTCAAAACCAATCTCTTTATGTATAAAGTCTGTAAAAAATTATAAAATGTTATTTATTTATTTATTATTATTAAAATCTCCCTTACAACTATCATTACAGGTAGGTATACCTAATGCGATAGCGTGGTCTTAAAATTAACTTATATACTATATAAAACTATGAAAACGTAAATATCTAGTTAAGTCCTAAAAAATAACTTATAAACTAAGTTTCCTAAATATAAAAACACGATATTTAAAATACAAAATAAAAACATATAACCTACTCTAATCTGCACTATAACATAAAATAAATAAAAGTATTTTTGCGAATTCACTCAAATGACATATAAATACATCGATCTTGACGTGAACCTCGTTAAGAACCCGAATTGCGCGGGTCAATGGTGTTTTGGCGAGAAGGTTGGTCCTGGCAACCGGCACGGCCAGCAGCGGCGGGCGTCGCCGCCTCCACACATAGCGGTCCGGTACACATAAACTCAGGCGCTGCAGCACTCCTGGGTTATGCTCAATGCCACGAAGTAACCTAACCAGATAAGAAACAAGCGTGAATTCCCGTCGTACCCTCAGTTGGTTGTACCCGACCATACCGAGCACAAACAGAGTGGGGTACATCAACGGGTAAAACGGATATACCCCGTAAAGTTTCTTGAACAAATGGCGCGTGAACTTGTTCTGTACGCGTTCCAGCATGCTCGAGTACTTGGCCTCATGCGGAGCCCATATGACAGCACTATGTTCCAGATGACTCCTGACTAGTGCGTCATACAAGACCCTGACTGTTGCGATGTTAGTGAAGTGCCTTGTCTGCCTCAGAACAAATCCTAAGTTTATAAACGCCCTTTTACAGATCCTCGAAATATGATCGCGAAACGACAGTTCGGGAGTGACAGTAACCCCCAAATCTCGCACCTCAGAGACTCTTTGCATAGGCGAGGCTCCCACTACGTACTCGTGTACTAGAGGGGCACGCGCGCGCGTAAAACTCATCACTGAGCACTTCGACACATTGAAGAACAGCTTGTTGTCATGACTCCATTCCACTACCCTATCTATATCCTCCTGCAATCGTTTGCAATCGGATTTACTATTAACCTCGAGCAGCAACTTAAGGTCGTCTGCAAATAATAAACAAGAGGCATGTTTGACGACTTCCGGCAAATCGTTTATCATTATGATGAATTCGAGAGGCCCCAAATTGCTGCCTTGGCTCACACCGGACCAGGTGTAATATGGGTCGGATTCACACCCATTATAATCTACGTACTGCTGTCTGTCTCGCATATAGCTGGCGAAGAATTGTAATAGGTGTGGCGTGCAGCCGACATCTGTGAGCTTCGTTAATAAGATGTCATTGTCAACGGTGTCGAAAGCTTTTTTAAAATCGAAATAAGCAGCATCAACCTGCACACCAGCATCTACCGCCGGCACCACCCGCGCCATAAAGTTCAGCAGATTTGTGGCCGTGCTGCGCGCCGGCCGGAACCCGTGCTGCGCGTCAGCCAATTGTCCGCGCACCTGCTGCTGCATGCAGCGCTGGATGGCAGACTCGAACACCTTGGCCGGCGTCGACAACACAGCCACCGGTCTATAACCAGTTATGTCCGATCCCGCCTTACCTTTGGGTACAGGAATGACCCGCGTGATCTTCCATTGAGTAGGGAAAGTCGTTGAACGAAGACACATATTAAAAATATAAAGCAGCGGTTCTACAAGCACCCTACCACAGTCTCTAAAAAGAAATGCCGGTATACCGTCCGGGCCCGCTGAACGCTTCGGCTTCAGGCGCTCAAGCGCACATTTGACGTCCTCCAGACTCAGTGCGTCAAGTTGTACCCGCGCACTGCTCGCCGTTCCCGTCCTCGAAGCCACTTGAGCGTCTAACCGCGGCGGCTGTTCGCTGTAAACCGATTCGAAAAATTTCGCGAACTGTTTAGCACACTCGTCATCTGATAAATGCTTACCATTTTCTATAATAGGTTTCTGGCCTCCCGCACCTATCTTTGATCGTATGTATTGCCAGAATGACTTAGGATCTTTCCAAACTGACACTGAATTTTGTGTTGATGCAGCTTGTGAGCAGCTTTTATAGATTTTTTAACAAGCGCTCTGCATTTAGAATATTCTTCATAATCCCTACTTAGTTTAGATATTTTAAATATCTTGTGAAGTTTAGCTTTAGTTCTCAAGTCTTTTATTATTTCGCTCGTGTACCATCCCGGATAAATGTACCGCGACTTTGGACTAGGTTTTTTCCTAGGAACACATTCATCCAAAATGTTATTAAAAGTACTGTAAAATAAATCTAAAATTGCTTCTAAATCACTCATCTCATACATGCTTCTCCAATCTATCGAAACTTACTTTGAATAGAGCAATTGATAATCCACTTTGTAAAAGTTCCACTTCGGTCTAATACTAAGTGCACATGAAACGGGCGCGCAAGCGGGGACGGCGCCCGCTGGCGGCACGCGGACCGCGAGCGGTGGGTGATGCGCGTCGAGCGGCACGAGCGGCTCGTCCGCCGCTACTAGCGACACCTTCCCGTAAAAACCTGAACTTAAAACCAATTCCAGCTGCCTATTTAAACAATTGGGCACATTATTATTTTGAGTGAATTCGCAAAATGACACGAAATATTCATAATAATTAGTTACATTCAAAGGACACGAATGTAAATTAAAATCACCTATCACAATAATTTCCTTATATCTAGTGCACAGTTTTTCTATTATACTAAACAAAACCATACAGTCATTCTCTGAACTACCGGGCGGTATATAAATCACCGAACACAAAAACAAAAATCTGTTATTTAAGTGTACTGTCGCACAAATCATTTCAAAAACGTAACTGTCTATCGATACGTCCGTAACATGTACTTGCCGTAGCTCGAACCGGTGTGTGGCCACTAAAAACGCGCCTCCGTGTTTCCGACCATCCGTTCGATCACAACGCAGTATTTGATACCGAGGTGGGATGATTTCCAGATCTTCAATGGAATCATTGCAACCAGATTCCGTGATTGCATATAAGTCAAAATTCAAAGATTCAATGTTATTTCTGAACTCGTCCAGCTTTGTTCGAAGACCACGTACGTTTTGATAGTATATATCGATACTATTCATATGGCGTTCTTTTTGTTGACTTGCGAAACCAAATCCACTCATTAAATTCTGCATTCATCGGCCAGAACTCCGCTTGATTCAATTTAGCAAAACAGTGTTCAGACACTCCAATGACAAACGACGAGTAATCTCGCTCCGTTTTATGCTTAATTTTTTGTACCTTAAAAATCGAATCAGAGCCACATATACTTTTCACGTGATCAGTTACGGCCTCCAGAGTGGTGTCCGGATGCAATCGCCATACGTGAAGGTGTTTTTTCCGTTCGGTAGCTTGGATGACCTTCAACTCCTTATTCGTACCTATTTGCACATATTTGGGTTGTCTGTTAGATTTCTTATTACGAACAGTCGTCCACCCCGATTCGTTTTCTTCAATCTCTATCGTCTTTACTTCATCAGCTGCTCGTAGGTTAGTAATGACCCTAGAGCTTTCCGCCAATAGCGCTGACTTCGTGGCCCTACCTTTGTTTACCTTTTTGACGTAGGTATTTTTAGAAGAACCTCTTGGTTGAGCAGCAACTTCTGCAAAACTAGATGCAGAAGTAGAAGAACGGTTAACAGGTACCTCATGTGTGAAGGTGTTTCTTGTTTGCCTATCCTGAGACAGCTTTGCATCCACTTTTTCTTCGAGTACCCTCATGATCTGAACTATGTTGTCCAACTCTGTTTTCGTTTGAGAAAAATTATTCAACAATAATGTTATCGCTTCTGCCTGACTGTCCATGCGAGCTACCATATCTGACCTAAACTCTCTTAGTTCCTCGAGTAATATAGAATCATTATCCATGATTGTAGGTGAGAAATTAGCCTGGCTCCCGCGCTGAATGTTCGACGTTATCCATTCATCGCGCTCGCGAAAAACACTAAATCACTAAATCAGTTCACACCACTTTAGTACTTTTTGCACTTATTGTCAATATACATCAAACTTCAATATTGCATAGATTACTTCACCATAAATTTGGTAAAAAATAACAAATAAAAAACACGTCCGCACTGACTGCGCGACCGTGTATCTTCAATCTGACCGTGTATCATCGTGTATCAAATGACTATATGTTACATGTATCATGTAACATATAGTCATTCATCATCATCAGTCTATATATACTTTTTTTATGTAAGTGTTATGGCCTGGTAGCTAGGACCTTTTAGCCACGTATTTGGAAAGAGTTTTGGATCTTATATTTATTCTTTAGTATGCATTAGAATGCGGATGTAACAGATTCTAATGTTTTTTGGAGTATTTGGCAGCAAATTGTATCGAGTCAGTCTTCCCAGTAAGCTTTGCAGAGGCAGTCAAACTACAATAAAATACTCCGCTCCACTATCCCGAGATCGCTTCTCTCAATGATTTTACAAATTGTCCAGTTGCGTAAACAGTTGAGACACAAAACTACACCAATAATATCGCTACTTCGGGGAAGAAAGGGCGTAAAAGCCACTTTTGGCCAAAATGAGTTAATAATGCAACTTTGTTTAGTTTTCGACGCTCTATCGATCTGTATATTTAAAATTTCAATATTCCCAAAAAAATGGCTTTTACCCCCATGATTTTTTTCTCACCAAAACCATTTTTATTAAAAAAAATTGACGTATATGACATTATTTAATTATTTCAAATTAATAAGGGCGTATCACCATAGTATGAAAGAATATTTGGTCGTAAATACAATATTTATTACGTAATGACTTTTACGACATTTTTACTTGGCAATTTAAATATGATTTGGCTTTTACGCCCTTGCACAAAAATAAAAACTTGGAGTTACAGCATTCAAATCGTAACAATAACAATTTCTTTAGTCTAAAAATCGGAGGGATAATCATGTCATTTATCGTTGTCTCTTATGCGTACGTTAAACAGTCTTACAATGGAGTGAGATAGAAACATAATTTATTTAGCCAATAAAGCGCGCGCGCTGCCGACGACACACGCACAAACACAATCGCAACCTGCATGTACACGTCTTACCACAAGTGAAGTCCACGGTCGTGTCCAATCTTGTCAGTCTGTCAATCGCAGTTTCTTTACCGGATTGTTATTGTTTACGTTCCGTTTGAATATTAATACAGTGCGAATAAGTTACTTGTTTAATTAAAAAAATGGATAATACGAAGCCGAAAGCCTTGGATTCCTTGCTAAAAAGAAGGAATATCGTTATTGCATTATTACAAAGCCGTCGTCGTTCATCACAAAGGTAAGTTTTAAGTAATAGTACAGTACCTATCTATTATTCTTGGCTCAAACTGTTTAGACGTGCTTACCTAATGTGATGTTTCTTTAGTTAGAGATATTCGTATTTATTTTATAATAAATATTAAGAGTGCATTCGTCGTAGTAATTTCTAGGAAGATAGGTACTTACCTATTTTTTTACTACTTAAAATATTAGGTACTCACGGTGTAAAAACGGTCGGGTTTATTATGGTTGTATGTATAGTTGTATAGATGGGTGCTTACGTACCTAAGTGCTAACTAACTTTACCACAAAGGTCATGTTACGTAGGTACCTATCTAATTATTCACAATATTTTAATTCAGTTATTTTGTTTAATCATTTTCTTTATTCAAATTACATGCATTTCTATTTATTCCGTTATAAACTCCATGAAACTGATTTGTTAGACTGGCTTTTACGCCCTAATGACTAATGTCTTCTGATTTTTCGATGCCGTGCGTGACTTTTACGACCCCAATATTACAGGGAACTAAAACTACAATGGCTTTTACGCCCTAACTCTTACTAGCATTAAAAATAAAGACGACTTTTTTGTATAATTTTTGTATAAGTAATTCTATTATCATCTTATTTCCAGATCTGACTACGAGCCGAGTCAGTCGACTAGGAGTTTTGATCAAAATAGTAGTTCGGATCAAAGCAATGATATAATCGAAAACAGCGACACAGAAATGCAACCAATAAAAATATCAAAAGCAACACACAAAAAAATCATAATTAATTCAAGCAGTGATGGCGATATCAATACCTCTATGATTTCTTTACCCCGAGCACATGCTTCATTCTTTGGAGACAACGTTGGTAGCCTTATACCACCAAAAAGCCCGTTTAAAAACAATAGTAACAAAATAAATATTATTTCTATGGAAGTCTTAAAACAGGCTGATAGTTCGTCGACTGTTGTATTACCACATCCAAATATTACTGCCCTCCCTGCAGATCCAGTAATTGCTGAAAATGAAATCTCATGTGCTGTGCCGACCGTTGAGTCGTTTTCTTCAAACCTTTTGCCAGCTGACTATGCTCCAGAAACCAAAGTTACATCAGTTCCGATCGCTAATTCGTCTCTAATTGTTAATACATTGTCTACCTACGACAATAGCACGCAGCTTGAATCTTCTTCCGTATTGACTGCTGAATTACCTACTTTATATGTTAATCTCGTACCCCCAAAAGAAGATTTAGGGTATGTTAGTTTTTTTGAAGAATCTGATTTATTGGGTGAATGAACTTGAAACTTGGCATACATACCATCCTTAATAAATAATAAAGGTTGTCATTATTAGTTTTTTGCAACTACCCCCAAAAGACGATTTAGGAGGTATTACAGTGTTTTTGAAAAATGTGGTTTCTTGGGTCAAAAAACTTGCCACATACTAACCTAAATTAATAAAAAAGGTAGCTGTTATTATTTTTTGAAACTACCCCCAAAAGATGATTTAGGGTATGTTATTTTTTTTGAAGAATCTGATTTCTTGGGTGAATAAACATGAAACTTGACATAAGTACCATCCTAAATAAACGATAACGGTTGTCATTATTAGTTTTTTGCAACTGCCCCCAAAAGACGATTTAGGGGATGTAACTTTTTTTGAAGAATGTGATTTCTTGGGTGAATAAACATGAAACTTGACATAAATACCATCCTAAATAAACAATAAAGGTTTTCATTATTAGTTTTTTGCAACTACCCCCAAAAGACGATTTAGGAGGTTTTACAGATATTATATATTACAGATGAAACTTGACATAAATACTAACCTAAATGAATAATAAAGGTTGCTCTTATTATTTTTTGAAACTGTCCCCAAAAGACGACTTAGGGGATGTTAATTTTTTTGAAGAATCTGATTTCTTGGGTCAATAAACATGAAACTTGACTTAAATACCAACCTAAATAAACAATAAAGGTTTTCAATAATTAGTTTTTCGAAACTACCCTTAAAATATTCATGAATCGTGTGCATTTAACTTAACAGGTAGGTAACCTAATTCGTTATAATAAATTTTGTAATATAGAACTATGATAAATCAGATAATAATAATTATTATGCTATTATTTTGAGCTTCTATGCACCTTAATTTCAATATTCACCACATTAAATCTTACAAAATTATAATAATTGTAGGTTTACTCACGATAATTGTTATAAGTGGTGCAGTCAACGACCTTTTCACTGTATAAAGATGGTTTATACGACACGATGTATGTTAGCATTATAGATATTTGTGGATTTACGTCCTATAGTACGTATTTATAGACGGTGTAAAAGCCATTTTTATTAAAATTTTGGGTCGTAAATCCATCCTATCTTCTAAACCATAAGGTCTACTTAAAATTAAGCTTCTTGATATTAAAGAGCACTTAAATGCAAGTAAATATCACCAATTCATTCGAATTTAACTCTATTGCAAAAAAAGTTATTTTCCAAAATTTAAAAAAAAAAACGTTTTTTCGCTGCCCTGTAAAGTTGCTATTTTGGCTTTTACGCCCTTTCTTCCCCGAAGTAGCGATATATCACAATATCCACTAGGAATCAATTTGCAAATAATATTAACAGCCACTGAACTTCACTCGACAAAAGCCCGCCAAAAACTCTCGTCTATATACACGTCCCACTGCGCAGATTATTACTTAATATTTTTCTTACGTCAAAGATTCTCAATCTCCGTTAAAATCAATATCTTGTCGAAGAATTAGTATCAGTTACATTACTGTTGCTATTTCCTTCCGGCCATCATTCGATGTGCCCTGTGTATTAACCATATAATAGTAATGGAAATAAATAAAAATTAAGTAAGGAAAATATAAAAAAAACTAAAAGTATCAAAACAAGTCAGTCCAACTTACCGATCCACTCTACGACGCACTTTAAAATCAAAGATTGAGTTTGATTTACGCCTTCTTCTGCCCTTATTTTATGATACACATTGAAAACAATATGTCTCGCTTGAGATCGAAGTGGGTTTTTCGACATTTTTACAAAAATAAAAAATTTTCAAGATAATATCAAAAAAATTCAGCAGCGGTTGACACATAAAGTACTTTGATTTGACAGGTGACAATTGACATTGCCATATGAAAATCACAATTTAAAAAAAATAAGAAATGCCATGAGATTCTGGTAGACCTTTAAATGTACATAATACATACATTATGTAATTCTATCAGCCGTCATCTTAGCATTTCCACTGCAGTGATAAGTCGTGAGTTTAATTCCCCGGTCAGGGGTCAGATACAGGAGGATATCCCAGTGAAAAAAATAATAATATCACCCGCGTCTATGGCTAGTGTCCGCTGAGATTGGTCACTACGATCGAAACTCAGGTGGACTATTTCCCTTATTTGTGTGACACAATACATCAAACAGTTGTATGAATGTCGTTAAAGGTACGCTGCAAAACAGAAAGTATATTGTTGTACATAAAACTATGCACCTGTTATAAAATGTCTGGAAACGTTTGTTTGTTGTTTTTCTTTCTCACAGCTGGATAAACAGAAGTGTAAAAAATATTATTCTATTCAAAAGCTGTTTGCCTACGTTTCAGTATTAACTCTTGAAGTGTCTCGTGATGGAACTGATCTTAGGAACGGCAGCTAAAGCTCGATTCAAACTTAATGGTGGCTCTAAAGTTCGCTACTCGTTGCCACTGTTACATAAAATCGTGCATCGACTTGCGGTGTGCTCCGAACCGCCATTGAATTTGAATGTACCTGCAAAAAGATTATACTTAAATCAAGTCCTTTTTACTAAATTCACACGATCTCTCCAAGGCCGTCCATTGCATTTGCCTACCTATCTTATCTTCCCAAACCGGTTCTCTTTCAAGTACTGTGGAACGTGATCGCACTGGCGTTATTTATCAAAGTTTGGACAGATTGATACATTGTGCCGACTTGTATAGCTTAAGTTAGCTGTCATGTTTCGGTAATCGTGTCGTTAATATTAGAGGTTCTGTAGGTCAGGTGTGTAGTAGCGATTGTTTGTCAAAGCAAATTAATATAATATGTAGTAAATTCTAAAATAATCTTCTATTTTGTCGACACGGGTGCGGGAATTAATTATATTTATGTAAAAGCTGGTTTGAAAAATCCTTTTTATTTGTTGTATTTTTTTTTGTAAAACAGATTATTACTTTTCACTTTTTAGTTGTGGTACATAACGGGTAAGTTCTAGTATACGTACTAACCCATAATGCCCAAAGTGATGTGAATATACATTACTTGAATAACATGAAACTTGAACATAACTGGTGGAATGAATGTGTACTTGGGTGAACTAAACACATTTGCGTAGTTCTTTAGAGAACACCGGCGTCATGTTATGATATTAAATGGCGTAAACAATAAATAGACATGCGTTAGCAGCAATCCAGAGAGATTTACCGTCATTTATTGAAGAGTTCTGTTGTACATTGCCGAAGGTTAACTACGAGGTTAAGCCGCTGCCGCCGCGCTGGTTCAAAAATAACAGGCTGTAAGATTCTTTTCATGAGACTTTTCTTTGGTATGCAGACTTCTTGTCACAGAAACACGACATTCGTTTGTCAATATTTTTTGATATTCGATTGAAAAGAGTCGGACGTGTCACAAATTATTTATTAAAATATCTCATGTCCTAGGCAAAATATAAGCCAGTCAGCCAGCTGGTTGTGGGGTCTTTAGAATCTCCCACCTTTAACATATCATAGCGGATGCTATTTTATTCCACCTATGAAATATGGTAATAGGTACCATACAAATAAACAAACATAAAAGTTTCCATACCAAGCTCCTTTAATGGCGTCTACATATATCAGAAATTTAATAAAAAAACCTGAGCAGTCCATCTCAATACACCATGTATATATGGACAAAATATAACGTTCCTATTTTAGTACAAGACTTCAAGACATGCCTTAAGTAAAACATAAACATAGGTACCTATAAATATTTATTAATGAACAAAGATAATAACTCAAAGTACAGTAGAGCAATTTCTTTTGAGCCGAAGATATATTATGTAGGCTATATACCAAGCCATTTCCATAAAAACTTCATTTCCGAAAAGCCTTGCCAACGTACAGAAACATAACAATAATCTTAGTAAGATACATGAGTTGCAAATTGACGCGATTATGCTTCAAAGGGTAAGCAGACTGTAATAGATTACAGTCTGCTTACCCTTTGAAGCATAATCGCGTCAATTTGTACAATAGATTGATGATTCTTTACACAATAGATTGTGTAAAGAATCATCATCCGCTTAGCCTCTGCCCAATTAAATTAAGGCCGACTTCCAGTCTAAGCAGATGCGATTGAATGAAGCTTTATAAAGGAAGCGACTGCTTATCTTACCTGTACAACCCAGTTACCTACTGGTCAACACGGTACCCTTTTGCCAGACTGGTGTATAGTATACCCTGCACATCATTAACCCGGCTAGATTATAAATCCCAAGTGATGCGCCTATTACCATACGGGCCACAAATACTCACTCTGGACTTGCTTTCTTTAAGGAAAAAGACACTTAGCTCGACCGGGATTGTGTCCAAGATCACACTACTCCGCAGTTGCGCTAGCAGCCACTTGGCTAATGGGTCGTACTGGTATCAGCACTATACAATTATTTCAAATCTTTTGTGGAAAAATGTCGTAATGTTAAGTGGTACTTCTGTTTTACAACTCTACGTCTCTACGTACGTTTTACTTTACGTCTACATTGTTTCGCTAACTTTTTATACGATCTCTCTCCTGAAACCGCTTCAGGTATCACTACCTATGAAACTAGACGCTAGACTATTGAAAACAAAGTTTTACCCAAAAGGTAGGCTATCTAAAATCTAGAGGCTATTAATGTCTAGAGGTAACAGGGCAGGGTTTGTCACTAGTATTTTGTGAAGTATTAGTTAGAGTTTTACCATATTTATACCTTATTTATGACGCCAAAGTTCTAACCGAAATAGGTTTTAACGAAATTAAAGTCGCAAAAAGTGTTATGGAGCGTTTTATTGCTGTCGCAAAACTGCAGAACATGTACGTAGGTAGTAAAATGTGGACTGATGGCGAAAAAGTAGATTGTGCCCTGCTGCGTAGTATGGCCAGCAGCCTTATTGCGTAATGAATGCGGCAATGCAAAGGGCAAAGAGTATGAAAAATCGATCAATTACATGCGAGATGAAAGACGCGAAGTGGATTTCCGTCTATGTTAAGTCACAAACATCCTATGTAGGTACTTATAAATTTATGTTTAAAAATAAAACTTCTTGCATTCTGCATTCCCAAGCGGATAATTTTTGAAATGTAAATCTCAAGGATTTGAATTGCGTTCCGCAATAAATAAAGGAGTGCGCTCACTTAATAGAAAACAAAGCGCTCACAGTACCACCTAGAGTGGGCCATCAATCGTTTCAAAAACAAAAACAAGCATTTTACGGACTTTATAAGCAATTGGGCGGTGTTTTTTTTTAATTTGTGTTAAAGTTGATAACTTTATTTAGCTATTGAATAACACATATAAATTTTATAATATTAGGAACATGACTAACATGATTAGGTCATATTATATATAGTTTATAGTCCCCGTCATA
>OX459036.1:29194578-29288924 GCA_949775005.1 Orthosia gothica
TATCTAAATGGGTTTATTTAGTTGAATTTGTCGATGGACAGGTATATTTGTGTGTCCTTATTTCACAGTTATTGTAATGTTTGGGGATGTTATTTACGTGACAGCAGTTTGAATTAGGTAAACGGTTCATAAGTTTGACTTGTGTAAGTGTGTATTTGTGTCATCTGTTTGTGGCATCATAGTACATAAACGGTTAAACCAATTTTGATTTAATTATTATTTTAAGTTTTTCTAGTTGAAAATGTTTTTTATAGCTTTATTATTGTTAAAAAAAGCACGTGATAATTTTATAATTAACTGGGATTCACTATTTATCCCTGTGTTTGTCTCTAAATACCAAACATCAACTTAGAACCCGGTTAGAAAAACACGGATTAGCTGGATCTGCGTACGTTATCAGATAGTGTTATGCCAGTGATTTTAGCTGAATACCCGTAATCTAAGATTTGGGATTTTTGCCTTCATTAGAGTGGTGATATTTGGAGCATGGCATAATACATTATGTTTCGCCACATCACCCTATTCTAAACAATCACCCAATGATTACAACTCAATGTAAACTTTGCAAATTTTCAACGGAGTGAATTAATTTTCACATCGCTCAATATCAGTGAAGCCTTTTGTTGATCTGTTAAATACAATAAAACCCAAAGGACAAGTAACAGCATCTATCATTAAAACAATAAAATTATAAACACCAGTCCCCCGAATCTTCACAGACAAAAACCGAAAACTTCTACCGTTAACTCCTTTTCTTGTAAATAATGGTCGTTTACGTTTATTTACGACTATGACGTCCATGGGGGATCCTGTGGGAACGATAAAACGCTACTTGGAGGACTGAACGGGGTTTTTTTCGGCGTTTCCTACCTTCTAGGGATAATTCTTGTATGATTTTTGTTTGGATTAAGGTTTTTTTTAATATGGTTTGTGTGTTAGTGAGATTATTAATTTTTGGTTGCTGTTTATAATAGTAGTTAGTTAAGTGAAATCAGTTAGTTATCAATGACAGTAATATAAGTTCCAGGCTTCGATTCCCGGATGGGGCCAAGTTAATGGATTTGTCATCTGTAATTTCTCAAAAACAAGGAGGAGCTCGTGGCTAAATAATGACAGCCGCACGGGTCGATCTTCAAGGTAAGGCAACGCTTGACGAGGTCGGTCCGTTGATGGGTGACCATTTCAACATACCGAGTTTCCTCAGTGCCTCGGAAAGCACGTTAAGCCGTTGGTCCCGGCTGTCATTTGAAGATCTTTGAAAGTCGTTACGGGTAGTCAGAAGCTTGAGATCTGACACCAGTCTTACCAAGGGGTCCCGTGTTACCCAGTTACTGGGTTGTGGAGGTCAGATAGGCAGTCGCTCCATGTAAAACACTGGTACTCAGCTGAATCCGGTTAGATTGGAAGCCGACCCCAATGTAGTTGGGAAAAGGCTAGGCAGATTGAATTTCGCAAAAACAACCCGAAGTCACAATTTGAACCCGGTTGATTGTTACCTAGGTTCCACCAATATTACATGGAACTTACATAGCTGGCGAGTGACGCCTCTACCATACCCTTCGGTGAACACCGGCGTGATGTTATGTTGTAAGACAGTGACATACACTTCTTTGGTAGCCTCTTCTGTTGTCGTCAAAGTCATTTGGGCGTACGGCTCGCTGGCGTAGCGATTGAGTAATTGACTGCTGCGCTAATTGTGGCGATTCAATTCCCTCACGGAGCAAATATTTGCTTAACTCGTAGATAGTTGTTCCGGCTCTGGTTGTTTGTGTATGTGAGTTACGCACCCACGATACAGGAGAAATTCCTAAAGTAGGACAAAGTTAAAAAAAAACCGCTCTCAGAACTCATCAAAATTATGAATGACAATAGGAAATAGCGGTGGGCGTTGAATGAACGAACTGTTTTTTTAGACTGTTTACTTGTCGTCAACTGTTCGACTGGTTTACAGTTCACGGATAAACTAGTTTACTCATGAACGAGATTTTAAGCATCGACTTGATTTCGCGTAGTCGACGCACGACGGAATGGAACGAGTGATGATTACGAAGACTGGTTTTGGTTTACAGTTCACGGATAAAATAGTTTACTCATGAACGAGATTTTAAGCATCGACTTGATTTCACAAAGTCGACGCACGACGGAACGGACCGAGTGATGATTACGAAGACTAGTTTTGGTTTAATGTTCACGGATAAACTAGTTTACTCATGAACGAGATTTTAAGCATCGACTTGATTTTGCGTAGTCGACGCACGACGGAACGAAGCGAGTGATGATTACGAAGACTGCCGAACCGAAGCAGTATGTAAATCTCGTTTATCTTTATTTGGTTAAATTTATGTTTTTTGGATTTTGTTTAGGTACGTAATGTTTTTAGTCCTGATTTGAAATATGCATTACGTGTCGGTCAAGGCGAAATAATAAACTTTGTCATTACCTACTTTTTTGATCGCTAAAAGTGTAAAAAGAACTTAATAAAAAAACAAAAATAACTAATTATAAATAGTGGATTGTATAAGAGTGTATAAAGTACTAATTGACTAGTAAACCAGTTTTTAACAAAACGACCTAATCCGTTCGTTCACTAAACGCTGCTGTTCAGTCTATGATGTAAACTAGTCGAAAATTAAACTGTTTTATGAACTAGTTTATCGTAGACAGTAAACCAGTCTCGTTTCGTCCACTATCACTATAACCCCTGTCTAAAGCCCGGCACGAAGTATCTTATTTGATTCCACATCACCTATGACCCAATTCGGTTATTGATAAACGAGTGACATGGGGTCACTGGACAAAACAATGCTATAATAGTTAAGGTGATTCGAATATATATCGGTAACGTATCGGCTCGTATAAAGTAAGAGGCTGACTCTCCGTGAACAAATTGCTCTAGTATCGCACACACATACACACATTCACGCTCACACACAATGTACTCACCTCCTATCACATACACATATACACACTTCACTATCACACTTCACACATAAAAATCTGCAACACAAATTCTAATTTACTTGTACCGTCCACCTATTGTAATAAATTATGTTTAAGGAACTGCTCGGCCGAACACTGTCTCTTAAAATACAGGTGATCCTAGTTTAAGAGGCAGGGTTATATAAATTATTGTACTGATTTTGCAACATTTGTATTGTTATATGTATATCTGTAGCTTCTGTTGGTTAATAAACAATTTTATTATTTATTTTTATTATCATCGTCATTCGCGGAACGGATCTTGAATAAAATACAAAATCCTACCTGCCTAGCACGCCGTAAAAAGCGGTTTTTCCTCATTCTAAAATTATTAAACGCATAAATATCCTCATTTTACGTTCTAACATAAAACAGGTCTTACGTTACGCCATGTTAGATCCATTTTAAACGCTCTAAAAACTTTTGAAGTCGAGAGAAACATGCTTCGAAAATAATTTAGGTCATAGGTAATTTACGCTATGACCTAAATTATCTTCGGTGGCACACGAAGTGTTAAGGAATGGAGGATTGATAACACTTTCATAATCAACGTTTGAAGTTCCTATTGCATCGATTTTGTGAGAAATGTATAACGTTAAGGTTAAATTTTAGTTATATTCAGAATATTATCGCGGAAAATCAAGCGAAATCTTGTGGTAATCTGTTATGAGTTTTAATTTGTTACGAATTTTAATTAGCAAAGACGAAAAGTAAGGATTTCTTATAATCTTTGTGATTTTCATTACTTGGGTATTGTGCTTTAATTATGATTATAAAATTTGAATCAGTTATGATACTCGTCATAGCAACTAAGAACAGAACTTACTCAAATTGTTTTCGTTTAAATATATCATCACAGCAATAAGATTATGATCTAATCTGTATAAAAGCAATAACCTTGACTAAATTAATAAGGCAATCGGAAAATATAATAAAATTTCTGCTGCGAAAGAGTTTCAACCCTAACCATCCATAAATCTAAATAGCCTTTTCCTAACTGCACTTGTTAGTAGATGCAGCTGAGAGTTTTTATATTAGCACTCCTTCATTCCATTCCTTCATACACCATGACTCAAGTTGTTATATTCCTTTGAGTATAAGCTGGATAACGTTTTCTGTTGTTCGTTTACTGTTTTACACTGATACTGTAGAGACTTGACAGTAAAAGTTGATGGAATATTTAAAATATTTTTAATAGGGCTGGCGATGTACAAGAACAATCAACAAACTCTTTACTTTGTTTTTTTATACCAACACTAGAATTTCTTACTGTTGCTGCGCTATTGTTGAAAGTGTGAATTTTTTTCGTAATGTGCTAACTTTTGTCGATTTTACATGATGGAAAGCGATGGATGACATATACAATTGTCTTGCTGATAGAATATCACTTTATCTAATGTGGTTATGGTTCTCGAAACTTGGCTGTACTGAACGTACTACCAACACCTCTGCTTATCCCTTCTGGGCATAAAGGCGTATTCGAAAAATTTCTCTTGTAGTGCGGTTACGAACACAAATCTCTCATGAATAAACAGACATGCTAGGAACAACTATCTGTATACCTTACGCGTACAAATATTTGTTTTATGCGGAATTGGACCCAGTCAATTAATTTTTTTTCCTTTTTTTAACCGTGATAGTCGTGCGATAGCAGTATTTTTTAATAATTTTGATACCATAATAATATGATTATTTTGACGTCAGTGACCACTAGGACGGATTGTCAATACTTTACATACAAAAATAGCCTGACACTGAGGGTCATCGTTTACTCCTTAAAAGTGGCGAGACAATTTGGACTATAGCTATGACAACTAAAACTTGTGCTCAGCGCACATTACGAAGACACATTTCAATCAATCTGCCTAGCCTTTGCCCAACTATCTCTGGGTCATCTTCCAGTGTAACTGGATGCAGCAGAGTACTGTACATGGCCACCAAAATCACAAGACTTGTTATGGTCAGATAGGCAGTCGCTACCCAGCAACTGGGTAACGCGATGCTTTTTGGCATGACTAGTGGAACAGGCTTGATCGTTCTACGCTGATAATGCATGCTAGTAGTAAACTATTCACTCGAGACTTGAAGCCTCTTGAATTCATTCACTTGCCAGCATAAATCAGTTATCAATAAATTTGTTCACTACCACAAAGGACTTGCCGTATAAGGTGAAGCTCTAACGAAATTCCCAATATCGGGTTTGGTACGGGGACGAGTATAGGATACGGTAGTCCTCAATCTTTTGAAACCGAATATCTTTATTGGGGAGCTATGTGGCCTTTGTGAATAAAATTTACTATAGGTGAAGAGAACCGAAAAGTTGATATTGGATTGCTTGATGCTGTGCCACCATTTGTACAATAAATGCAATAGGCAAAAGCCCTGATTTATAATAGAGAGATAATGTAAGCATTTGTGAAAAATCTACCCTTGGTGGCTTACTTTTCAATGGCACAAAAATTGTTCTGCGTCTTTTTCTTTAATGGTGGACTGTCTGTTTGACATTTGAGGTCGTAGTAACATGTCTATTTATTCCATACTTCTGTATCAGTCGTTAGTTTAGTGGTCACAAAGAATCTTTTAAACACTTCATCCAATATTTCTTTAGTATTCCTCTACATTCATACTCAAAACTTTCCTCACGATATTTTCCTAACAATAATAACCTAATATGAAGAAGTGAATCTCGTGAAGGCTGAGTGAGATAAGAAAAGTAAGTATCTTGATCTGGCTCGCGAGGTTGTCGACATGTGGGATGTGAATACTGCAGTCATTGTGCCGATAGTCGTGACGGCAAATGGCATAATAGCCAAGAGCTTCGACGAACATATAAGGAGGCTCTCGTTGGGCAGCTGGATAAATTACTTGACCCAGAAAGAGGTACTTTTGGACACGGCGCGTATAGTCAGGAGATTTCTATCTCAGGAGTCCTGATCACCGGTAGCTTGAACCCTGTTCCCGATAGCGATGAAATTATTTAATTTAACAGAGGTAAAGCTATTTAAGCTCCGACATTTTATCCCATACCCAGTCAATCTTCGTGGTCACATCATACCACATCATCAGCCTATTAATGTTCCCACTGCTGGAACACAGGCCTCCTCTCTGTGAGAGGGAATGGGCCGTAATCCACCACGCGGGCCCAGTGCGGGTTGGTGGATGTCACATGTCTTCGAATTTCTGGTTCTAGGACATGCCGGTTTCCTCACGATGTTTTCCTTCACCGTTTTGATCTTCGCGGTAATTTTCGCGAAATTGCGCTCAGTGCGCCTCACAGCTGACTGTCCTATCGTTTAGTAATATGTAAACACATTATCACAAAATAACCAATTATGCCATAATATACGAGTACATTTCGCCCAAAATACTGTTAAAATACATAGTATAGTCCACTGGCTGGAAATACCGAATATAAAATCGATTAAAATTCAACAGTTTTGCTAGCGAATGCACACACACGAAACAGTTGCACGTTAATAAACAACAATTTACAACGGTTCTGTACAGGCATTTCAGATATTGTTCGGTTATAGTCAGAATTAATTTATTACCTTTTTATTCCTACGTAGGGTTTACGGCGCGAAGGGATTAGAGAAAAACTTCGGCACAAATGTGTTTGCCATAAGGTGAATACAAGAACCCAAGAGTGTATTATTATTATTAATCGGTTTTTAAAATTCCTACAGCATTTATGAAATTTTTAGGGTCTTTTGTGAATTAAAAGTTAGAATCTAAGCTACGGAATTCCTTATTCTTCTTTTTGTCAATTCGACCGGTTCAATATTTGCAAACCTTACACCAACTGAATATCAATCTAATAAAACAACACACATATAAATCAATTTCACATGACGAACAAACAAACTAAACCTAGATCAATGGCATTAGGGGTGACAATAACACAAGTAACCCTAGGACATGATTGATTCACCCAATCAATCTAACCAGCCTGCAGACTGTGAAATACTGAGTAGAACGGATAAGCCTAATTTAGGTGCGACAAGAATTTATACCGAAATAAATAAAATAGGACTTTTTATAAAAAAATCTCTTTTAGCAGCTTGTGAAATAGATTCGATACGGAGTGTTTATTTTTTGTTATTAATAAGCAAAGTACCAGCGGCTTCGCTCGTACGAAAATCCTAAATTATCCCACGGGAAGTTACTACAGGGATAGAAAAAATAACTTATATTCTATAGACCATGTTCACTCAGTTTTTTTATTTGTGATCTAACTCATGCCCTTACATTTAAGACTTTGCGAAAATCGAGACAGGTATGGCAGGAATGGCATTTTGTTTAGGTTTACCAGCTAATATAAAATGGGGAGAAGAAATATACTTTTCTCGTTCCAGGGGAGATGTTAAGATGATTATAAGAGATCAGATACATAGCATCATGTGGGTACACAGAACCCACTATCACATCAATATCCATTTCAAACGACAACAAACAAATCGGATCCGATTGGTTGCCCGCAGCTATTGGTTGAAGGGTGATTATGACGAAACTAAATACACGCAGGACATAATTATGGAATCAACCAACTAAAACCTATTACCACAACTATACCCAACAGCCGACAGACGTTCACTGCTGAACATAGACTTTCCTAAAGTATTGTAATGAGACCCGATTGAGTCAGAATTCTGACTCAATCAGGTCTCGAATCGGTTGAAATTACGAGTCATGGAACATATTCCATGACTCGTAATTTCAACTGATTCTTTCGGTTTCGGTCTTTAAAATTACCATAATAGTTTCTTTTTGAGCACTTGTTGACGAAATTCTGTAGATGAAAATTTCGTCACTAAAATGTTTTGTTTATTAGTTTATCTATATAATTGGTTATAGTATCTAAACATGCATAGTCCCTTCGGGATAGGCTAGAGGTGCAGCTCAAATCTAATCAACCACCAATAGAAAAAACCGGCCAAGTGCGAGTCGGACTCGCGCACGAAGGGTTCCGTACTTGGTAAATTGCGGTTTACGATTTATGACGTATTAAAAAAAAACTACTTACTAGATCTCGTTCAAACCAATTTTCGCTGGTAGTTTACATGGTAATGTACATCATATATTTTTTTTAGTTTTATCATTCTCTTATTTTAGAAGTTACAGGGGGGGGGACACACATTTTGCCACTTTGGAAGTGTCTCTCGCGCAAACTATTCAGTTTAGAAAAAAATTATATTAGAAACCTCAATATCATTTTTGAAGACCTATCCATAGATACCCCACACGTATGGGTTTGATGGAAAAAATATATTTTAGTTTCAGTTTCAATTATGGGGACCCCCAAAATTTATTGTTTTTTTCTATTTTTGAGTGAAAGTCTTAATGCGGTTCACAGAATACATCTACTCACCAAGTTTTAACAGCATAGTTCTTGTAGTTTCGGAATAAAGTGGCTGTGACATACGGACGGACAGACAGACAGACAGACAGACAGACATGACGAATCTATAAGGGTTCCGTTTTTTGCCATTTGGCTACGGAACCCTAAAAATATATTCAAATTGTTGATAAGTTTGTTTGTAATGAATAAACTCAAAAACTACTAAACCGATTTTGACAATTCTTTCACCAGTAAAAAGCTACATTATTCCTGAGTGATAGGCTATTTTTTATCCCGCAAATGGGTCCTGTGGGGTGGGCCACGGGAGCAAAGCCGCGGGGAAAAGCTAGTGTACAAATATGAATGTTCACAGCTTCCACGTATTTTGGATATGGAACTAGTGCGCCATTTTTCTTTTGCATCATGGGCACCCTTCTACTCAGTATTGCAGATTAAATAAAAAAAACAGACTGGAATAAGATTCATTTGTGTATGTAACACTGATTTTATGCTTTATCTCAAACTCTACTATTGATACACTGATTATAAATTGGCTGTTAAGTTTTATAATTACCTAGCTTTTCCCTGCGGCTTCACTCTCATGGTCTACTACACAGGAACCACCGTGATTTTGCTGGGCTACAAAATTTAAAGCACTTAGATATTTAGTTTTCAATCAGAGTATAAGTCGCTTTACACTGCATACATATGCCAAGTGTCGTCCCATCGTCTACCGTTCTTGTGCGTCTCGCATCCAGTGGATTCCGTAGCGAGTTCTATGCCTTAAACTAATAATAATAAAATCGTAAAATAGATCGAATTTTATAAACATGTGTAATTAATCCCATGACAAACGAGGGCCCTTTGTTGATCTGACCATGAAAGAGTATTAAAATCAGCGACCTCATAATAAATTACTACATTAAACAAGCTCGTATCATATCCCAGGGGCTTAAAGCAATTAAAACCATTGATACATCACACTTCTAATTCCGAACAACTCTATTACCACAACAAAGTGGCAAAATAAAATCGGTTTTTATCACGGTAATATTTCAAATATCGAATCAAATCTATTAAAATCGGACTCGATTGCAGGTACTCGTAGTAATTTGAATAAAGGGTGGCGAGGGCGTGGTTGTAAATTCCTGTCTGATTTAATGATCCTGTTGTCGAGTAACTATTTGATATTGATTCCAAAAACTCTTGTTCAGGTTTATCTTAGATTATGATTTTGTTAAAGATTTTAGTAATGCGGGTACAGTACGATTCAAACTTAATGGCGGTTTACGCTGCGCAGTTTTTTCTCACCTCTCACAGCCGCTATCACGCGAATTTCTCAAACAGAGAAGCGACATGAAATTGAACATTCCTAAAATTAAATTAAAACTTTATTCAAGACAAAGTTAGCGCTTTGTTAATAGGATTGACTCCCAGCGTTTGATTAAGTGAGTTGTTTTTAGGGTTCCGTACCCAAAGGGTAAAAACGGGACCCTATTACTAAGACTCCGCGGTCCGTCTTTCTGTCTGTCTGTCTGTCTGTCACCAGGCTGTAACTCATGAACCGTGATAGCTAGACAGTTGAAATTTTCACAGATTATGTATTTCTGTTGCCGCTATAACAACAAATACTAAAAACAGAATAAAATAAATAATTAAGTGGGGACCACATACAACAAACGTTTTTTTTTGCGACAATGGTACGGAACCCTTCGTGCGCGAGTCCGACTCCGCACTTGTTAAAATAATTCACTCAATATATTTTTAATTCTGATTCATAACCCTTTAAAACGTGCAATAAGCGTCTATAAGATATTTTTCAATCAAGTACAAGAGCATCTAATAGGTAACTACTTACTCTTGCAAAATATTTTATCTAGAATACATTTTCTAACTTTAATGAACAGCACAAAATCTATAGGGACAGTTTACACGGAAACCCAATTAAAATTCAGTTTCGAATTGGTTTGTTGAACCAATTTTTTTTTTTTTTAAATGAAAAGGTCATATATAAGTTTCCATACAAAACTGTTTTTAGTTTTTTTTTTTTCACTGTAATTACAAAGTAAAATGCAATTGAAAATATTTTTTGAATGCAGTACCGAAAACACCCCGATAGTTTGCCGAACAAATCCGAGCCCGTGTGACATCACAACGTTCATTTCTACTCATTGTAGCACATAGCTGATACAGTGTTTTGACTTTTAACCGATTCAATCTTGTTATTATCGTCAGTATATTGATGAATATCGAATATATTGATCATAAATATCGAACCTTAAAAGTTATCGTGCTTGCTTCGTACCATTATGTGCGAATACTACAAAAAGATCCCAATTATACGTGATTCGCGCAATAGCCCCTAGTACCTAGCAATCTACTAAATTTGAGCAATGTTCTATGTCTAACTAGATTCCAATTATAATGTGTTAATTCTGTTCTTATCTTGTTCTAATTTAGTATTAGATTCGTATTATTATTCGATTCGATTAGAATTCTTACTTTGATCATTAAAGACTGAGAATAGTAAATTTTTAAGGGAACTTTCGAGCAAAGTTGACATTGTTGTATAATTACGTAACTTGAAAACATGATTTTTTGTTTATGGTGATATATTCATTATTTTATACTTAAATGACAGATATAGGCGTAAAACTAACATTTCTGTTTGAATTGTAAAAATCGGTCGACGTATTTAAGAGATATTTACGGAAGAATTAGTGTAACGAAAATCTACCAAGTTAATATTTTTACGTTTCCGTTCTACAAACTTTTTAGTGTTTGTAAATATATAATATAGACATTAGTGTTCAATATTTTTAAGGGATATTGTCAATCTGCCTAGTCTTTAACCCAGTAACTGGGTAACACGGTACCCCTTGGCAAGACTGGGGTCAGATCTTAAGCTTCTGACTACCCGTAACGACTTTCAACGATCTTCAAATGACAGCCGGGACCAGGCACGGAGGAAACACGGTATGTTGAAATGGTCACCATCCACGGACCGACCTCGTCAAGCGTTGCTTAACCTTGATGATCGAACAGCGCGGCTGTTTTTATTTAGCCACGAGCTCCTCTATTAAGGGATATGTAAATAATGGGAATTACCAAAAATTTTATGTGTATGTGTATCATATTTAGTGGTATCTAATAAAGTTTTTTGATATCCAAAGTCAGTTTCGCGCCAATCGTGTTTGTTTACTTTTTATTTTACACCAATATAACCTACCTATATGTAAAAACGATTACGTTATGACAATTATGTTTCCTAATGTACCTGGTAAACAAAAATAACTAACACCGGTCCACTCTCACGTATTATTTATTACGACTACTTTATTTATGCTCAAAACTTCCAATTCGTACATCAGGTGGGTATATTATCGACATTAGCCTTTATAGATCCTTTATCACACATGACTAAATAAAATTTGTTGTTTATTAATATTTTTGCACTAGTTTTCGGATATTTTAGTCAATCTACGTGTAGTTGACACTATAGTATCATGATTTCCTTGAACGTTATGACGTCACCAACATGGCGACTTATTGTGGCCCGTTTGTAGTCACGTGGTTCTTTTCAAAATTTTATCGATTTTCAATTGCTTATAATAAATTGAAAAAAAATATTTAAGAGTTTTTTGAAACGACAATATAATTTAAGTTATGTAAAGTTTCGAAATACATTAAAAAAATCGTTATTTTTTTTTAATTCAACAACCCAATTATAGCACCAATAATATATTCCGACCATAACTAACCCGCTGTGGGAAAATAAAGTGTTTAAGTTAACACAACTGCCACTACACAGATAAGTTAAGAAGTACCACATCGGTTAAGCATCTTTATCATCTGCCTAGCTTTTTCCCTACTAGGTATGTTGGGGTCGGCTTCCAGTCTAACTGTATACAGCTGAATATACATGGAACGACTGCCTGTCTGACCCCCAGGTACTAAGTACTACGACACGTCTGGTTGTCAGATTCTCAGGCTTATGACTAGCCGTTTCGAATGTCAGAGATATACAAGTGACAGCTGGGACTAACGGCTTAACGTGCATGGATCGCTCTCGATATATAATGGACGGTCACGAAGAGATGACAATCAGGCAGAGTAAATGGTAGCTGGATGGAACCAGTCGTGATTTAAATTAAATGACAAAAGATAGGTGGCTTGGAGAGACCTAGGTATGTCCAGCGTAAACTGCTGCCAGCTGAAGATGACAACATACTTATTATTATGTACAACGATGTTGTTCGGAAAGGACAGGGAACAGAGAGTTTAAAGTGCCTGGTGCACTCTTCAATTCTATTTCTTGCATATTTGGTCAGTAATTACAGCTGAGGATAGTTCCCTTGACAAAAACTCTACTGGGAACGTAGGTGGACTGTAATGTTGAGCTAGTTTTAAATGAAGCTTCTACTGTCCATCTATACAATCCCAAACTGCCTGCATCGAATTGAAGAGACTTTGTTAATAGTGCCATATTTACCCATTAACTGGGATGAATTCTTGTCGCAATTTGTGGGTGGCAACATTTAGATATGTGCGAATGTTCTTTGTATCGTCCACCATTTTGGTTTTGTTTACGTTATTGTCTAGTTTTCATGGAGGGATTAAAATAGGTATATGAATATTGTTGTCTAGATTAGGTGGGTATTTGTTTGTAAATTTAATGGTGATAAAATGTATCTTAATGGCACTGATCTTGAATTGGATTTTACTTAATGGTATGATGTCGGTTAAAAACGCAGCTGTTTGCCATGCTGTATCTATGAGGTCGGCAAAAATGTTATCGTGTTTCATCAGAAGCAGCTGAAAAGTTTTTATTGTTGTGATTGTATCGTTATTTTCGTTAGATTTTATAAATAAACGCCGAGAATAGTTTGGCTTGGTTTGTTTAAGAGTATTTTTGTGATGTTTTGACGTTCGCTTGTTCATTGTATATTGAACTGACGTACGGACGAATAAAAATGAGTTGTGCATTTTATTTCCTATTTCTTTTTCGTGGGTGTGAAGAGGTCATCCGTAATTTCGACATAGGTTAGGCAACAAAAAATCTTTACTTTTCCACAGTCTATGTAGGCCGTTAACTTATTTGCAATCTATGACTCAAATTGGCTCTCTAAAGCTCGTGCTACATGGTTTGAAAACAAGCTAAAAACCAAGGTCAATTCGATTTGAAGCGGTCGTTTTAAACCGTGTAGACCGTGGTTTGAAACCAAATTTATTATGTCATTTAAACGCCCTTAGTATAAACGCGTGCGTTGCAAACCAGTTGGTTTAAAACTTGTTTGAAACCGTGTAGCCGGTTGTTTAAAACCACGCGTATGACTTGTGGTGTTGACTGTAGGCACTAGGTACCAAGACTTGCGTCAACTACGCAGTAGACGTGAAGTTTGCACTTCGGAACAATCTGTGGTCTGCATCGTGGTGTTATTACCTACATTGTTTATGAAAATATGAGGTTATTATAATTACTATGTAGAATATCATGAGAGACGGCAAAAACTGCGCATATCAAAGGTTAAGCAACACATACTGCGGTCATGTTTTGCATGGGTGGACGTGCCGTAGGCCTTTGAATTTCACGTCGAATATAAGTACCAATTTTTAACCGGCAAAACTAAAAAAGAAAATATATATATTATAAAAATTCGAGAAGTCGACGCACATTTTTGTTTTATTAGTTTAGAATATCTTGGTAAAGAAAGAAAAAACATAAGAGAGAAAAAGTGTTTAATTGTCACATCAAAAAATTTGACCGTCTATAGCGTCCAGCGAAATAATCGCAACATTTTCGCGCAAGTGCCCCGTGGCATTTCCAACTTAAAGCTTATTATCTAGTAAACTACTGCAGCTACACCGAAATAATAAATACATGTGTATAGCTGAAACTATACATATCTCGGTCAAGTGTCACTAAGCAAAAGATAATTTATTCTGACTGAAATATATCAGGGAAAATTGATCAGCAATAGTCAGTTATTATTGAAAATTAAATCTAAGACTCAATTCTACATAACAGGCCCCTGGCGGTACCTAAAAATGCTTATTATGAAGAAACTTAAAATATGAAATGCCCAAATTGTTATTTCTTACAGTGAAGTACTGTAAGAAATAACAATTTGCGAATCGCAAAAATGCTACCAGTAATAAAAATCCTCGAAACTCAAGCTTTGACAATTCACTCTTAATAAATCCAGCATTTAAAATCAATGTATGTCATTCGGGCATAAGATGAAAACAAAACAAAAGCAACTCGCTTTGAACGTGAAGCATTCACATCTCATTATCCTTAAAGTTGGAGAATCGATAAAATTTCGATTGAGGCATGAGTCAATAGTGTCTACTTTCAACCTTAATTTTCAATAAAAACCGTTCTATTTGCATAAGCCACTTTAGGCTGCCCACAAACTTACGACTGTTGTGTGTCGTTAACCATTGTAGTGGTTGTAAATTCGGTAGAAAGCATAAATCATCAAAACGCCTAAGCGTCCACTACTAGAGACGGATTTTTTAAAACTTTGCATGCAAAGCAAACGTGTCGGTAAGTCATTTAATCGTAGAAATTGTCGGCCCGTGAACATTCTTACTATGTCTATAACAGCCAAATCTTGAAGTGTTTTGCGGCTATTCTTTCTGCGGCCACAAATTTTATTTATGGTGTATCTATTCGCTGCTCTACGGTATAAGAGATGCATTTTAATTTAAAAAATGCTTTGTTTTATTGAAATCATGATACTCCGTTTTAGAATTGGCATAGTCATCCATTTAATTGTCTATTTTGCAAGGATCGTTTTGTTGAATTTTGTTACATATCCCTGGATCTAATGGTTAAAACCAATTGGGCATCCATTTTAGTTCAAAAAATTACAACAAGGCAATGCAGTCCATTTTCTATAGTGTTTTTGGAGAAAAGTGGAACCGTTATCTGTATTCAGAGTTGCAAAGATGGCAGAAACAACTCTAGAAATGAGGCGATCAATATAAGTTGAATTTAAATCTTCCAGAGGCCAGGACATATTGCTCGCCGAACGTATGTCCGATGGAGCTGAAAGGCTTCCCACAAGGTTGATTGATGACCAGGTGAGGACTGCGGGAATCCACTGGCTGCGAAAAACTCAGCAACGATCAATATGGCAACGCTTAATAGAGGCTTATGTCTAGTAGTGCACGTCTTTTGTGGGTAATTATTATGGCGATTACAAGAACGGTAACGAGTTTTTGTTTGTGTGTTTCTTAGAAGACATAATAATTAGGTACTAGCAATAACAAAGTTAAAACTGGCATCTTCATATTAATTCCGAATGCGTCCATAAACAACAGTTAGTAATCATGATAAACAACTTTACATGCAAAACAAATTAAAATAACAAAGAACAATATACTCAGTAGGATACTACACAAAATAATATTACTGAAATATAAGCCCGCTTCACCAGACGACCTACTAAACTTAAATTACGTCAGACAACCCCCACGCATTATCGTAAGTCGTAAGCACTCGTAAGTCCTCAGCAAGCCTTATGCCGTAGGAGGCCTTTTACCCGAGCTTTATGGCTAGTTGGCGCTCTATAGAAAAAGAAAACTTTAAAATGAATAAGATATTATATATTAAAATAAATAAAAGTTAGTGTACTGGCCGATTTGAGAGAACAAAGTATGTAGAGTAAAAAAATCTTTTGGAGGGAAGCAACAAGTGTAGTTAGTTTGATAAACTTCGTTCGTTTGAAAGGGACATTTAAATCATGTGTGGTTGTGATAATTACCCATCACTTATTACTCATTATAAATCAATAAAATGATCACGACAGTATACGCCGAGGCGTAAGGCAGAGGTGTAGGTACTTTTAGAACACCGCCTTTTTGCCAGTGTAATGAGAGCGAGCATCTTGCCATCAACCGGTTACGAATCTAGACTCCAGAATGCTAATAAGAATTGGATATGTAATCATCTGACCTGGGAACCGAACCCTGGACCTCATGCTCAATAGCACCGTTTGCAACAACAAGACAAACACAATTACCTGAATGCCCATGTAATTATTGGCATTAAGCGTCCTTAACTTCTCAATATTCTACCTTTATTGGTATTCTTAAGACTTAACTAACTCTCAGCAATGTATTATGTGTGTATTCTCCGTTTTATTCAACAGACACACCCAGCTGATATTTATTGTAGTATGTGACATTTATTTGCGTTGAGACCTGTTCCGTTTTATAACAAAGTGCATTGTTATATACTCAGAGCAGTGGTTCAATAAAAAAGCCCACACACGAAGCCGGTCTATTTATAGTATTCTAGTAATTTTAATATCGTTGACCTAAGCTAAGAATTGCCTCCATTTTGAAGAATTAGGGCTGGTATCTATTGTTTGTAAATTAAATCTAAAAAGATTAAATCTGTTTCAATAATTGGGTTAGAACAAATTGTTTTGCATCAAAATGTTAGGGTGAATCCTTCAATATTCAGCCTAATACTTCTAAATTTAAGACTTTAAAATTTAACGAAGTTTACAACTAACCAGCGGGGCGAGCATAGCCCACTGTGACAGGGTTGAGTCACACAGTTTTGTCACAGTTTGAGAGCAAAAACCGTGATAAAATGCGTGACCCAAGCCAACCACAGAAGCCGTGCTCGCCCGGCTGAATGGGTTAAAAAACTAGGTGCAAACCTAAGTCCAGCGTAAAAAATGGTCTTGAAACATGGCTTATCTCAGTAATACCAAATAGAACGGCATTGGAACATTATAGCTGTTCAAGTAAATTTTAAATAAATAATAATGATAAATAATCTATTTTTGAAACAACTAGCCTTTTACACAAATAAAAACAAATACCTATCACAAACAATTTTATAAGAACTCATCAACTAAACATTATTACTACAAATCGGTCTTTCTATTCAGAAAACCCTCGAGAAAAAGTCAATAAAGTAAGACCCAAGTGGTAGTTAAAACATGATTTTTATTCTTTTTCTTAATAAATTGGCTTTGAGGGTGAATCTGAGAATTGCTTTCATTAAAATAGTGCCACCAATCTATTAGTTTGTATGATTGCTGTATTAATTGGTTTTAAATTGTCCGAACTATTCTTAAGGATAGTAAATAAATATTTACCAACATGTTGTTGTTAAAGGGTGAATAAAGAGAAATTACATTCTATTCTGAAAAGATCTCATTGTAAAACCTCTGGGCTAAGTGAACTATTAATCCCTAGCATCAAACAGTGCTATTTTGAAAAAAAACCTTATCGTAAAGTGAAATTGAACTCGCGTTGAAATGTTTACAGAATAGACCGGCTGGATGATAGATAGATAATTAAATCAGTTGGTAGGTATGGTCTAGTACTTAATTATTTAAGTACCATTTTATAGGTGGATCCCACACTGCTTTCATTAAACAAACCAGTATTTCGTTGATCGGATCTATTAATACGAAAACCAAATATTTACAATTACTCACAAAAAACGTACAGTAACAAAACACAAAACAAAAAACATTAGCAATCAATTATCTAAAAATAAAATAGAACAAAACAAGAGCTACCAAATACAATAATAATAAACATTCTGAACCGAAAATTGGGTAGCTCACCCTATTTTAAATCTAAACACAGAACTTATTTATCCACTTACAAGTACCCAATTAAGGGTAAGCCCTAGGGTACATACGTAAACTTATCGATACAAAATAAGCAAGCATATTATGAAAAATAATGTAGAAAAAGAGAAAAGGTAGACCTAGCTCGTTTCATTATCGAACTACCAGACGCACGGCGGTGCGCCATCGGTACATGTTGGATATCAGAACATGTATCGATGTTTTCGCCTTTGTGTATGTATATGGATAATGACTAGTTATTAAAATTTAGTACAAAATAAAATACATACCTGGTTGTGCATAATCCATAGTCAAAACCAACACAAAATCGTTTAATCACAAGATGGCAAATATTTGAAAACAAGGAATTCTGAGCGCATTGAGAACACTGTTGGCGAACGGTACCTCCCGTCTGAGCCCACGGCGCATGGGATGGCGCTAGCGCTTTTTTCTTTTTGCTATTGTATGCAGTGGTTTACTAGTTTTTGGAAATACTAGCTTTGAGGGTGTAGAACTAATATAAAAAAAACGAATTTGGACAACTTTTAGGGCCAAATACCAGTCTGTGCGACCTGAGAATCGAACTCAAAACGTACGCTCAGCATTCGTCTTTACAAACACCGAATCAAAAAAGACTCGATAACCCGATATCAATAATTTTATGCCAATATAAACGTTTATCGATACTTTAATTATACTATTTCACTACACCTAGTCTTTCCACCCTTTAAAAGCCTGAGGCACTTTCATTGCAAAATTAACTCAGTACCTAATCGGAGAAACTAAATTGCGTTGCGTTATTCTCTACTTAAATGTTAAGAGCCTCCATGAATGTAGGTAAATTCAATAATGTTTAGAGTGCAGTAAGGCATGAGATGTAGCGAGTTGAAATGGGTTAGAGAAGTGATGGTTGGTGGTTTAAAAAAGTCCTTGATATTATGTGTAGATGGAATGGCAGGTTTGGAACTTTGTAAGTATCTGTGATATGATATCTCACAACTAACTCACGGTTCTTTCATTATATCAATCACAAATGTTTGCAGTTTGTTAAGCAACTGACAAGATCAAACCAAAAATTATACAAAGTTTTCTATCAGTTATTCAACGTTTTACACTTTCCAAGTCAACAAAGACAGCAGATATGAATCTTTCTCAAACAAAAATCCTTTTGTAGTGCAGAAAAAAAAATACATCTAGTTGCATCGAAATCGCTACCGCTTATAAACCAACCCGTAACACGCGTGCAAAGCACGCAAAGCAAAGTAGTTTAAATTAATAATGTTATTAACTTCGCACACATTTTCTACTCATTAAAACGAACTCCTCGTTACAAACGATATCTTTAAGTTTACCCTTACAATCTATACCAATATTATAAAGAGGAAAAACATTTTTTTTGTTTGTTTGCTTGTTTGTACCGAATAGGCTCCGAAACTGCTAAACCGATTTTAAAAATTCTTTCACCAATAGAAAGCTACATTATTCTTGAGTGACATAGGCTATTTTTTAATCCCAAAAACGGGTCCTGTGGGGTGGCCCACGGGAGTGAAGCCGCGGGGAACAGCTAGTATTATATATAACAAACATATGGAGCATGTTCTTTACACGCTTATAGACAGTTTAGTATGATAACAGTGACTACAAAAAGATGAACGACATATTTTTGCTTTTTCTTAAAATTACATTTACGGTTAAAAATTAGATGCAGTGTATTTGTGAAGTGAAGTAAACGGCACAAAAAAGAACTTTACCTAGTTTTACTGGGTTATTTTTGTACAGTTCACTGAGCTAAGCTAAGCTTGCAAACATTAATTTAACGGCTTGCTAATTTTATTGACAACGGCATCAGCTACGGCCAAATCAACAAATTAGACAAAGAAACCTCACTGTTACAAATAAACAATAAAATAACAAGTCTAGTAATTGGGTAATACGATACCCCTTGACTAGACTGGTCTCAGATTTTCGATGAGAGAAAAATATATCAAATTAATACTTGTATTTATCTTTATACGATTCCATATACAACCCACTTAAGGCGGTACCCCGAGCAAAACGCCGCGCTAGCCGTTTTTCGTGCTGTTTTTAGGAGCATATACTGGTTTTTTAAAAATAAATATCAACTAATTAAAATACATTAAAATTCTACATATTATTGATTCTAAAATTGTCGTATACTTTTTTTTAAAGAGGTATATGTTTCACTAATCTCCTTCCAACAAAACCATAAAAATGAGAAATAATTATTGATAGCATGCATCTCCTCGTAAAATGGTCATTAATTATTTTTTGTCCTAACACTAATGTATAGACAATTTAATAACGAACATTTTAGTCGTATTTTTTTTTTCAAAAGAGATTCGATTTTATAAAGATTTTATTTAAAAAATCTGGGCGTATTCACTAGTGTAATTCATGCGCCACCAGTGCCGCTAGGCTAATAGGAATGCTCATATCTCATGCTGATTTTTTGGTCAGGGTAGCGCCTTAAAAAATAGGAAGATCATTAAATCTTACAAGGAAACAGCGCGTAACGACCAGAAATTCGATGTGTTTACAATTTGTTTCAGTTGGGCAGCGTGCCATAGAGTTTACTCTGTTTAATTGTGTCAATCGGAGCTGTAAACAAGTGTTAATTTTCGCTACAGATCGTTATTCAGGTTAAGTCTACAGGGATCATCCATTTAGGGCTGCACTATGGCTAGAAGTAATAAGATAGAAATTCTATTCAACAGAATATCGTTCTTAAGGCGCCGATTCCCGTGAGTAGCTGATTTTAAAATCAGAATCATGTCTAAACGGCTTCTCGTATTTTTTTGGAAAAAATATATGTTAAATAAGACCATTTTCACAATACTTTGATCTAAGAAAATTTTGCGTTTTATTCGTATAACATATTGTAATTAATTTGTAAAGTTATGTCTAAAACGGACAAAAACGCGACAACAGCACCAAAACCGCTGTGCGTATTTTAATGAAATTGACACTATCTCAAGGACAATTTAATTATCTACATTTTGATCTGATAGTTATTTTTTTAAAGTCATAGAATAATAAGAAAAGTATAAAAACTACTAAATTTTGGGTCGCGCGGGTGTGAAACGAGTGCGCGTTTTGTTCCCTCAAGGACGTTGGCGTTAGTCGTCGTCTTAAATAGACAAATTAGTCTAACGCATGGGATTTTTCAATGTACTAGTTTCAGAAACTTTTAGCTTCGAGTAAATTGGTTGGTAAGGTTAATGATAAAATAATAACTCAATTAAGTATTTTTATTGGTAAAATTGAAGCCTCGCTAATTGCTATTATTTTTATTCGCTTCTCAACCTATTGACATAAACCACCATTATCACAAGTCTTGTATTAAAATTCGTAACAACGAATCCTAGAAATAATACCCAATTCATGTGTAAATCTTGAACAGAATTAAAATTATATTTTGGTTTCATTATTTACCGAGAAATTACACATACCTACGCCTTTTTCATAAACTCACGCGTTTTTTCCGTGGGCGTAGGCAGAAACTACATAACGCCACCTGCTAAGATCCTTACATACTTCTTTTGCTTCACACACATTCATACATCTAGTCATACACACACGCCGGTTATAGGTACTGCGCACTTGGCCTTTCTGAAGAACATCACCTATAAGGTCTATGTATGTCTTTCTAGGGCGTCCCCTCCCGGCGTTTCCATTCACGTCTAACTTGTAAATATATTTCGTTAGTCGACTTTCATTCATCCTCTCAACATGGCCAAACCATCTTAACAAAATTTAATATCAATTTAATTTCCAATACCTATTCTGCCCAAAGAACCCTCACTATCTACTTACTTTTTCCTATCACTTAATAAAACATATTTTTCCTCGACAGTGTAATTCTACTACCAACAAAAATTGTCTAGTACTTTAATTATACTCAGTGCTCCAAATAATATAATATACTGCTTGACCCTCCAATTAATGCAAAGGTAAACACCATTTTTTACTACAAAATAAGATAATTAAGAAAACCATGAACAAATTAAAAAGAATTGAAGACCTTGTTATTAAAAAGAGGTCTGTACCGGTTAAAATGAAAAAGAAAACGGACTGGTATTTGATTGGACCTAGACAGACAAGCTAGTTATTTCGTTTACAAGACGAATCTCGGCAACTAGTTCTAATTTACTCTTTTACATCGGAATTGTTAGATAAAACATTTATTGGAACTCTGATTTAAGGATATTTTTTTGCGGTCATTTAAACTGTGAGTTGAGGACTCAGGTTTTGAGCCTGAGTCCACAGTCTAGGCATTGAGCCTAGTTTCTAGCCACTTGTCTTAGGGCTAGTTTGTGGCATTATTTGTTTACTCAAAACAAGTCCATGAATTTACATTTAAACAAACTTACGGCTGAATTGAAGGCTCCTCATATAATAGGCACGGTGCAACAATCCGACAATGCGTTACAACTGTCAGTTGAAACCTTAATTCGAACGTCGTAAAAATGTAAGGCTATCGTAAAATATATTAGACCGTATACAGGAAATAATTAATTAATAGTATTTTATGCAACTAGTGAATAAATGACGGATTTAAAGCGAGGGCCATAGATGAATCACGAGCAAGTGATTCTAACGACTGAATCGCGACCGTAGGGAGGTATTTATGATGATTGATGATTCAAGTGTTAGAATCCTGAGCGTCGCGAGTGATTCATGGCCCTCTTTCTTTATACCATGAACCCATGACTAAGAGAAAAAGAAAGATATAAGCGAAAAGCACAAGGAGTTTGCATGTCGAGTATTCTTTGCAAAAGGAGTTTGTATCGAGCACAGACAGTAAGAGTTTGTATCGCATTGAGATGGTCACAGATAGGTCGAATATAATTATTATTGGAGTGTTCTAAATTCAAACACCAAAATAGTGATTAAAAGTGCATTTTATTCACTGTTTTCATTTAATAAGATAAGCTTTTTAGAGCAGGCATGGTATAATACATAGTATATTATGCAACTATGTAGTGGATAAAGAATGGATTTAAAGTGAGGGCCATAGATGAATCACGAGCATAGCGAGTGATTCAAGTCTTAGAATCCTGAGCGACGGAAGTGATTCATGGCACATGATATAAATCCGTTTTATTCAAGAGTTTCATACTATACTTAATACTACTACTACTTTACTTAGTCCGCCCTTTGTACTTGTGCATAAAGTTTTATAAATAAATAAATAATACAATGACTACGAGAAAAAGAAAGATTTAAGCGAAAAGCACAAGGAGTTTGTGTGTCGAGTATTCTTTGCACAAAGAGTTTGTATCGAGTATTTTTTGAGCAAGGAGGTTGTACAGCATTGAGATGGAGTTGGAATGTATTGGTGTGTCCTAAATTTAAACACCAAAATAGTAATTAGAAGAACTTTTTATTCACTGTTTTTAGGGAATAAAATAAGCTTCTTAGAGGAGGAATGGTACAAAATAAAATTGACCATCATATTACTCATCATACGGTGAGTAAAAAAAATGTAAAGAGCAATTTACTTATCAACAACAAACTAGATAATCTATTAAAACTGACGTAGTATTTTCTCTCATCACTATCACTAACTAGCAAACATTATAGATAAGTGTGTGAAAATAGGTTTATGTACATTCCAAATCAGGTTTCTGAGATTACCTAGTAAACAAACATACTACTAATAACAGGACAGGCCCCACTACTTAGGCCACACACAGGGTAATCATAAAACAAGTTTTTCTTTTAATAATATTATAAGGCAAGTAATCGAAGAAAACATGTTTAGCTGTAAAAAAATAGGTTTATTTTAATTTAAAATTGACTAAAATTATCACTTGCTGTGCGAAACAAAAAGTAAAGAGTTAATGAAAAGTAAACACTTTGGGAAATAAAAAATTCTAATCTTAACGCCTACGAAATATTGTAATTTTCGTAACATTCTCTCATTATAAATACTGTCTTGATTATTAAAATGTTTACAAAACGTATTGTAATAAATTATAAGTTAAAAAGCTTAAAACAGCAAAAGTTGAGCTCTAAACTTAAATTCATAGTTTGATTAATTAGAAAAAACAACGTGATCCTATTGTTATGCCAACGACGCTTATGAGAAATATTCTCAGCAGGGAAGTAATGATCAAAACATTTTTACAAATATACCACCATTGATGTCATTAAGGGAAACATACCAAACTTTATAACAGTGTGATTTCAAAGCGTTTAAAAAAATGAAAACGTAGAGTAAAAGTTTTGCCTGAGTTTAACTGGTAGACGAACAGAAACTCGACAATGCTGCTTGTAAACATACTATTCAGTAATTGAAACACTTCTCTGACTCTTAGAATATTAAACCAACATTTGATATCCTGTAGTTGGTACTTACTGGCATCCTGCGGTTTCCGGAAAATTTCATTATATTGACTGCAAACATAATCTCATCTCAAGGAAACAATTTCATGTTCAAATATTTAAATATGTTCAATACAAACATTCGTGTGCACAATTTGTTTGTTAAGACCTTGAGCTTTAGATAAAGTGATATATCATATATCACACTAATATTATAAAGGCGAAAGTTTGTGAGTATGTTTGTTACTCTTTCACGCCAAACCACTGAACGGATCTGGATGAAATTTGGTTCAGAGATAGATTACAGTCTTGAATAGCACATAGGCAAAACATTGCATTGAGAACAGTGGTGGCCTAGTGGTATCGGCCGCGACTTACAAGTTGTAAGTCATGGGTTCGAGCCCAGGCAGGCGCTTTACTTTGTGTTAATTATTTCTTCACCACTGCTCTCAAAACGGTGAAGGAAAACATCGTGAGGAAACCTATGTCCTAGAACCAAAAATTCGAAGACATGTGACATCCACCAACCCGCACTGGGCCCGCGTGGTGGATTACGGCCCATTTTCTCTCACAGAGAAGAGGCCTGTGTCCCAGCAATGGGAACATTAATAGGCTGATGATGTGACGTGTGATGTGTCTGAAACATTGCCAAAAGTAAAAAACAAAATTGGTATTGACCACGTGATATTTCGGCAAGGCATCTTAATCCCGTATGTTTTTGACTTTTCGACGATTATAACTCATAGAATATCACTTTGTCGTAGACCATCTTGTAACGTATTTAAATGTCTCTTTATTTCATCAGTTGCGAAAAAAAATGTAACCATATAAAGTCCTTATTAAAAATCAGCCTGTATGTACTTCCACTGCATGGGAACCTCCTCTCTCTTACCACTTCTCATACAGCTAAGGAAATAGTATTAATCAACACGCTTGTTCATTGTGTGTTGGCGATTTTAAATAACGTTCAAAATTAACATGAATATCAAAACCCCCTATTGGTTATAGGTAGGTTTTTAACCTACAACCTGATGCTAAAAATACAAAGCCTAAAAAAGATATTGACATATTTCAAAAAAATATTCCTTATGTTTGTCAGAACAAGAGGTTGTTCTATTATTCTATATTACGATTTTCAATTAATCAGTGAAATACAGCAACCATTTTTACAAGAACGAATAAAAATCATTAAAAATACACTATTTTAATAGAAAAATACCTATAGACAACTTGTGTGTCACGCGTCCACCGTCCATATGGAAATGTAATGCTGTAACTGGCCATTATATTACAGAAAAATTGGTATTGAAACATTTTTTATTAAAATGTGCAGCATTCGAAGGCCAACACACTAGTGCGAATATACATAATGCATTACTGGATACCGTTGTAGAGTGGAATATAAGAAAGTTAATTTTGTTATTAGCGACAATATAGCAAATGTAAAAAAGTGATATCAGATTTGGGCTGGCAACATTGCGGCTGCTACGGACATACGCTTAATCTTATTGTTCAAGACAGTCAGAAAAATACAAGACAAGCTCGATAAGGTGAAATGTATAGTTTGCCATTTTAAAACTAGCACCAATGCCCTAGAGGGGTTATTGAAGGAACAAACTCAAGTAAATCCTGATGCAATATAGAAGCGTCTAATTCAAGATGTTCCAACAAGATGGAATTCGACATTTCACATGCTGGAGAGATTTGTCATCAATCAAACAATAATTGATTTCTATAGTTAACCTGAAATCATGTCAGTTTTATAACAATACGTCTTAAATTTCTTTATAAATACCGGCACATCGTTAGCGCTAAAAAGCGATCTACTGAGATCTTCGTTCATCGGCTCTATACAAAAAATGCCATCAATGTTGGGGACAAAACTAAGAGGGATAATTTACATTTTCCGTTTAATAATTTTCAACAATTTTTTACATATATGTTTGACATCACTTGTCAGTTACTTTTTGTTTCAGTCAGTCTTAGAAACACGTATAAGGTCTTTGGTCTTATCTTATGTTTTTTTAAGGTGTCAAGTAATGGAATCGATGTTATTTTTGGTAAGAAACCGCAAATATTTTGCTGTCCTATAACCTTTAGGCTTATAAAGAAACTATCATAGAAACTTATTAAACTAATACTAAACACATCATATACTTCAGCGGTCATCTCGTGTCCCCCGAACAAACAATGTGCAATTCGTTCGTTGCGTTCAGATTTTAGGTTGAGTTTCTTCGCCAAATCGGTCCTAATATAGGATCTCTGTGCTTCACTATCTTGCAAAATGCAAACTTGAAATTTTTGGTTATTTCCTGCAATTTTGCATACAAGTGTCTGAAGCAATGTTGTTGAATCTTGTCGATTGGAAAGTAAGTTGATGTTAGAACTTGGTGAATTTGACGGGCTACGTTTTGTGGGAGACTCAGATTTCTTTTCTTCCTTTTCTTCGATTTCAGGGCACATGATAGTTAAATGCCTACGTTTACAGACTAAACATTTAGCTGAGCTTCGACATTTCTTCGTCACGTGATTTGTTCTAAAAATAAATGAGACAAGCTTTCTTACTTTTCAAAAATTCTTGCTTTTCTGACAGTGTAATTTTTGATGCTTTGTGACATTCTGAACTAGCGTGTTTTTCTTTATTGCACCATTGCAGCTTATCGTTAACTTCTTGATAAAACCGTTGGATTTGGTTGCATTACTCGTAAAACACGCTGTAGGTAGCTTCGGTTCCGCAACTGAGACTGACATTTTCGTGAAACCTTCTCTGGCAAGCCGTATTCGCTCTTCAGATTCAACTTCTTGTTTTAAAAAGTTAATCAAATTGCTCAAGTCATCACAAACTGTTATCTGCTTGGATTAGTCGTACTACGGAGCAGATGATACAATACACATGTAAATAGGTATCAAAGTGTAATTTGTATTTTTTTTATAATTTAGTTACAATTTGTAGTAAACTCATCGTCATCAAGCTGCAGTCGAGTTTGATTCATCTCCTATATATATATACTATAGAATATAGTTATAGTGAGGTGAGAGGAGTAATAACCGTGATCGGTCCTATGAGTCTGTGGGATCGGCAGCGATTTAACCTCAAAAAATTGTTGTTGAATCCATTAAATTGAATTGAATTTCACCCTATTTACTACTAAAAGTTTCTAATATTAATCCACAACTAACCTCTCTAATCCAATTTATAATGTTCAAAAAAAAGAACAGGTGTAAACGTTTACCCTATTGTAGTTTGTTTTGACATAATAAAGATAAGGACAGCAGGACCACTTTTTAAAATCGGTGCTATTTTCATTCGCAGCACCGATAACCTACTAATATTATAAATATGAAATTGTATGAAGATATTTGTTATTCTTTAACACAAAACCTACAGAACGAATTTTAATTGATCTTTACAGTAATTCAATTTATACATGTGAATATCACATGTGCTATAGACTAATTAAACGCAGTCGACTATAAAATTCCTTCAATCACAAGCAGTGTGGATTAGATCTTGTGTATTCATGTATTGTATGACCACAACCATAAAGGCATAGCCACTGCGGGGGGTCCATAATATGTACCTCACCTAATGTAAGATTATAAAAAAAAACGGTGGGTCATACCCGATATAATAGAACAATAAAGTTTTAGTTTAGCCGGGGTTATAGCCTTTGTGTAGTTCACGAATGCAATTCGGTAGAGAATGCACGGGCATTGGGTTTAATATCTGCATGGATATAGTTATTATGAAGTATTATCTTGTGTGACTTTACGAGTGACGTTTCGGTTTGCTTAAAATTTAGTCAGATATGTTTATTGTAACTGTTCCAGCTTCTGCCAGCGGCATCGCCCGCGTGAATGTCGAAAATTTTCCCGAGGGGACATATTCCCGGGATAAAAATGACTATAATTTATCTCTTTGCCAAATTTCATCCAGATCCGTCTAGCCGTTTGAGCGTAAAGAAATAACAACGATACAAACACATACACATTCACAAACTTTCGCCTTTATATTATTAGTGTGATAAATTATAAATTATCTATTTACTGACCTTAACGAGAGGTCAATTTTAATTCCAAAATGTATGCTAAGGTTTACAAACCAAAAAACATGATCCGCCAGTCTGTTTTATATTCAGCGCAAAAAAAAACTATTTATTCTCACAAATCGGTAACACAATCAGACAGGTATTTAACTGCGAGTCTCTTCCTAGCGGAAAAAAAACCCCACCCACACACTGTCTGACCCAACGATCGAACTCGGAATCCCATACCCAGAAGCTGAGATTTTGACTACTAGATCAACAAGAAAATCATAACATTTTGAAATAGTATTATTTGAAGATGATATCAAAAAATATGCCGTACAAAAGCCGTAACCACGATTTTCAGGTACCTAATCTAATCAGCCATTATCAACCATGTTCAAAATCCCAAATTCTCTAAAATCTGGACCTAATAAGTTCAGTTCTAATTAACACATCCGATGTAATTATCGGCTTTGAGCCGAAGTCTTTAATTAGGAGTCGACAGCCGCCGGTGATCGGACGAGCCAATGTTCGACAGAGATATTAAATGAACAGCTTTTAGTGGAAACTATTACACGTTAATGCACTGCGCGATTGCTACTGAAGGGTAATTTTCAAGTATATTGAAACTTTGAGTGTCAAGTTTGATAGAATAATTAATTCAACTGACCATCTTCTTACGAGTAATTAAATATTTTGAGTTAAACGACTTAGAGTTAGTTAAAGTTGTTCCCTAAGGCTGTGCACAGACTTAATCAAAACTGTTTCAATAATGACTGGTTGGCTGCAGGATAACAGATAATTCCTGATGATGAGACACCACAGAAATTAACTAACCACATGTTTGGCAGTACCAACCCCCATATAAGAAAACTCCCAAAAGTATTCTTGCAAGTCAACGTGATAGAGATATATTAGGGGTCATCACATATACTATCCGGCAGCTTAATAGACGGATCTCAAAGTCCTTGAAAAGCGACCTCCGCCGCTATAATACTGAGCGTATTAAAGACGCAATTGAGCGGAATAAGGGCTCCAAGGTCTTTGCAAGAGATCTGTCTATTGGGCAGAGCCAGCTCACGAAACTGAAGACCGACGATGGCAGGATCATATCCGCCAAACCGGAGCTTCTGAGGGAGATCGAAAAATTCTATGGGCAGTTGTACACGTCAACCAGTAAACCCGTCGCGAATCTAGTAAAAGACCCTAGAGCTAGATTGACCCGTCACTATACCGAAGACATACCGGACGTCAGCCTGTACGAGATTAGGATGGCTCTTAAACAGCTTAAGAATAACAAGGCACCGGGTGATGACGGCATTACGGCCGAACTCCTGAAGGCGGGTGGTAAACCAATACTTAAGGCCCTTCAGAAGCTGTTTGGTGCCGTCATACTCGAGGGGAAAACGCCACAGGCATGGTGCAGGGGTGTGGTAGTACTCTTTTTCAAGAAGGGTGACAATGCCCTGTTGAAGAACTATAGGCCCATCTCACTTCTTAGCCATGTCTACAAGCTGTTTTCAAGAGTCATCACGAATCGTCTCGCGCGCAGGTTTGACGATTTCCAGCCTCCCGAACAAGCCGGATTCCGAAAAGGCTTTAGCACCGTAGACCACATACATACGCTGCGGCAGGTTATACAGAAGACCGAAGAGTATAACCTGCCTCTCTGTTTAGCGTTTGTGGACTACGAGAAAGCCTTCGATTCAATCGAGACTTGGGCTGTACTGCAGTCTCTCCAACGGTGCCAAATCGACTACCGGTACATCGAGGTGTTGAAGTGTTTGTAAAAAAACGCCACCATGTCAGTCCGACTTCAGGATCAGGCCTCGGAACCTATCTTTCTGCAGCGAGGTGTGAGACAGGGAGACGTCATATCTCCGAAACTGTTCACCGCTGCACTGGAGGATGTCTTCAAGGTTCTGGACTGGAGAGGGCTAGGCATCAACGTCAATGGCGAGTACATCACTCACCTTCGGTTTGCCGACAATATAGTGGTCATAGCTGAGACCATGGAGGACCTCAGTATAATGCTCGATGACCTCAGTAGAGCTTCCAAAAGAGTGGGTCTTAAAATGAACATGGACAAAACCAAGGTTATGTTGAATGCCCATGTAACACCCACTCCTATCAAGGTTGGAGACTCTACACTCGAAGTTGTGGAAGATTATGTCTACCTGGGACAAACGATCCAGTTGGGTAGGGCCAACTTCGGGAAAGAGGTCAACCGTCGAATCCGACTCGGCTGGGCAGCGTTCGGGAAATTGCGCGGTGTCTTCTCGTCCAACTTACCACAGTGTCTCAAGACGAAGGTCTATGACCAGTGTGTGTTGCCAGTGATGACCTATGGCTCTGAGACGTGGTAAGCTTCAGTGGGGCCCACATATAGATAAATTATCAAAAAAACTAAGCTCCGCAGCATATGCTGTTAGAAAAATTCGTAATTTAACGGACATAGAGACAGCCCGTTTAGTATACTTTAGCTATTTTCATAGTGTAATGTCGTACGGTATTCTGTTGTGGGGAAATGCCGCCGACATCCAGACTATCTTTGTTTTGCAGAAAAGAGCTGTTCGATCAATTTATAAATTAAGCCCGAGTCACTCTCTTAGAGAGAAATTTAAGGAGATTAATGTAATGACTGTGCCTTCTCAGTTTATTTATGAAAATATTTTATATGCCCTTAAAATATAAAATTGTTTAAAAAATACAGTGATATCCATAATATAAATACTAAGAACAAACACAAATTTGTAGTACCTACAACAAGGCTCAAGAAAATAGGTGGCTCGTTTAGATGTCAATGTGTACGCTTTTATAATATGCTTCCAAGCCACGTACAAAATCTAAGTCTTAATAAATTTAAATCATTCATTAAACGTAAGTTGTGCAAAAAAGCGTTTTATAGCATTAAAGATTACGTTGAGGATAAAACGGCTTGGGAGTGAGCTGCTCCAATTAATTTAGTTTTTTTTTTTTTATATTTTGCACCATGAATTTTGTTATTTTTATAAATATTTTTTTATTTGTTTTCTTGCAATGACAAGAATATTAACTTTTTAAGTATTATATTATTTTATTTTAATTATTGTGAATGTGAAGACTATGTGGATCATTATTTTGTTTTTAATTTATCTTAGTTTTTAATCATGGTCTGGCAGTTTGAGTAGTTTATGCGGCCTACCCGAATGTCCTTTCTTTGGTATTGTTCGTCGAATCGTTGAGCTCCTTAAATTTTGAGTTGAGCTGCTCGGTTATTGACAAATGCGTGCACTGACTGGACAGGTCCACTCAATCTGGCTGGTTCTTTCCTCAAAAGACCATTTCAGACATCAGTCTACATGGTCATCACATGATCGAACCAAGATTTTGTCAGGACTTTAAAAGAGACTGTGATCTCTGAGTTTGTTTCGGCCTTTCTTGTCAGAGTAGTCAGATAGGAAACGCCGACCTCATCTAGTTTAAAAAAATATACATGTTAGACATGTAAAAGCGTTTGTATCAACGAACTTACAGAAATAAAATCATTTATCATAGAGAACACTGGGAAGGGACTTGTCTTACTGATAGATTAGTATTTGAAGGATAGTGATTGTGTTCAGATTTTGAAAGGTTTTTTGGTAGTTTAAATTATTTGTTTTGCATGAACAATGAGGTCAAACTAGATCGAAACGAATTCGTCACGCAAACGACTATCTGGATAGCAGTCATATGCTATCCAGACACTAAAAACGCCGTATTTCTTGTGTGGTGAATGCATATATGCAATCCATCGGACGGTCGTATCTTAACTATTTAAATCTATTGCAGAGGCTTTCACTTCACATCAACACATCTGCCAAATAGCCGAAGCTATAATTTCATTTAATAACGTAAGTAAATTACAGGCTGACTGCATCTTATAAACCTGTCTGCTATTTATTATCTCGAAACCTTGTTTGAAGATCGCAAGAAAGAAGGATGACGGTTGTGTTGAGGTCTCCACTTTATTCCGAAGAGTACAAGTAATTTATAGGATTTGAAGAGAAAGCCACTAAGCAAAAAACCGGCCAAGTGCGAGTCAGACTCGCGCACGAAGGGTTCCGTACTTGGTAAATTGCGGTTATGACTTATGACATATTAATAAAAAACTACTTACTAGATCTCGTTCAAACCAATTTTCCGTGGCATTTTACATGGTAATGTACATCATATTTTTTTTTTAGTTTTATCATTCTCTTATTTTAGAATTTCCATGGGGGGGAGACACACATTTTACCACTTCGGAAGTGTATCTCGCGCAAGCTAATCAGTTTAAAAAAAATGATTTTAGAAACATCAATATTATTTTTGATGACCTATCTATAAATACCCCACACGTATGGGTTTGATGAAAAAAAAAAAATGTTTCAGTTTCAAGTAAGAGAACCCCCAAAATGTATGGCTTTTTTCTATTGTTGTGTGAAAATCTTAATGCGGTTCACAGAATACATCTACTTACCAAGTTTCAACAGCATAGTTCTTATAGTTTCGGAAAAAAGTGGCTGTGACATACGGATGGACGGACAGACTGGACAGGAATCATAATAATATGACAGAATTAGCTGGGAACGGAAGGTATTTTCCTGGTTTTGTCGTGAATACGAGTACAACCTTTGAATTCAGTTTTGTGCGGTTTTAAGTTACTTTTCTTTTTTATGTTTTCCAATATTTTTCCCTGAAATGTTAGGGGTTTTCATTCAGTTATCTAATATAGCAATTATATACGCTAAGGGCTTAGGCAAAGTCATATTTTATCAGCGACAACGAAAAATGTACAGAGGGTATAAACATACACCTTTTTCCAACTAAGTCGTGAGTGATTGGTAAAATATCAAATATTTATGTAAATATGTCTAGAGCTTCTTGACCCAAACATTTCTATAAACCTCTCAAGCAAGAATTTTTTTATTTCTGAAGGTTCACCAAATATATTTGCCTAAGCACGAGGTTAAAAAAATGCCCTTCTATTTATAATAATAGGCACTAATAAAGATTTACCTGCCAAATCTAATTCAACACGAAAGGTTTTTTCGTAAGTCAGGCTTATAATAAAATATTATAATATTATGTACTATTTTTGCCTAGTTTTTCCACTGAGGTGCACAAAAAAGTGGGTCAAGTTTATGAGAAATTTGTGTTTTGGATTAGTGTTTTGAACGGGTTTTTCCTGAGCTACACGTGTGCAAGATAGATTTTGCCATCGGCAAGAAAAAACTTCGATATAAACTTTAATTTCTTACTTTAACCCCTTCGGAGGACGAATTATCAAATATTCTGCTTTTGTTAATTCCCAACAATACCAATTCACGACGTTTTCTTATTTTATAAACGAGTAAAGCTGGACCAACTTTTTTATATATAGTACACAGAAAGGCAACTCATGCAAAAAGATTGTTTTTTATAAAAATGGGTATTGTTTGAAATATGGTTTATTTACTTTTACGAGGACGGCCTTATTATGAAATATGCTAAGCGAGGATATGGAGATTTTTGATACAATCGCTGTAGAGTAAATTATTTAAAAAATATTTTCGTTCAAATTACATGATGTAACATGACGCTTGTAGTGCCAGAAGAGGTTGGCACTGGGCAAGTCTACCTCCTCCGTTTGTTTACGTCCTATGTACATAATAGGGTACGAGGGTGATTACAGTCCCTCAATTGATGATAAAAAATCCAATAACATTGCCTGATCCGGGCATTGCACACAGGACCCCTTGCTCAGCAGTAGCTACGATGCAGTTATACTTTAAAATACTTGAAAGTAAATTAGGAGGGTGACACCTAATATAATGTTGTTCTTACTCTAACTATTAAGTCCTACTAAGTCTTAAATTGATTATCAGGCATTTGAGGGCATTTTAAAGAAAAATCAGATTCACCAATATATTGGTATTTGTTAGTAAAATATACGTAACGTTACGTTAACGTTTAAACGTTAACACGATTAACGTACAGCGAAGGTGGTACTCGCGACCGGCATTTGTTTGTTTGTATCCTATTTGAGCTTACTCTTTTTCAGAAAACCTTGGCAGACAAAGAAAACGACAATTTTATTATTGCAAAAAACCAAACGATTGCTTTTCCATTATTCTTTCCTCCTTCGCTTCGTGTCTTTGTTGGACTATTCTAACCCGATATTGCTTGAATACTGATATAATACAAAACATCTGAAAATATATCTACAGAACTCAAAATTGTTGAATACATTTTTTGAGACGATAGAAAAACGGTGTTTCCTTTTTTAACAAATGATTTCCAAAAGATGACTCATCTTACTTATTGAAATGAAAACAGGCAATTCTAACACAATTTACTGAATCTGAAAAAAGTACGGCATCTTCGTTCAGCATCAAATTTTCATGTATTTGTTATTTCAACTGGATGAACAACTGAAGAATGTTTTCATTTTATTACGCACCATTGGAAAAAGCCCTTTGTTATTGGGAACTATTACATCAGGACATTTTGATTATTTATTTACCTTGACGCTCCGATCACACGCCTGGACGTCATTATCTGCCTTATCTTTTTCCAAAAAAGTATAACTCTTTTAACCCGTCTGAGAGACTAAATTAATGTATTTCAATTGCTGTTAATTGAGAAATGATTATATTAGAATAAGTTTGAAAGCGGTGCCAGTGACAGAAAAGTTGAAAAGAATTCGTTTGTCCTGGCATGGTCATGTGATGAGGTGAGATGAAACGCATGTTACTAAAAGAGTTATGAACATAAATTTGGGGGGATGGAGAGGGAGAGCTAGGTCAAAGAAAAGATGGATGGACTGTGTGAGGAGTGATATGAAAGAAAAGGGAGTCAGTGATAGCGTGATAGGGGACAGGACAGTATGAAGGAAGAAAACGTGTTGCGCCCCCAAGTAACATGGGATAAGGGCAGGAAGATGATCATTTCAATTGCTGTTAAGTGAGCTCTGTCTATTTGTTTATCAGACTTCTACTGAATATTAGCCTCCTCAGAGGCATAACATTAAGGAATTAAACAGATAAAACTACGTTTCAGCTTTAATATCCACGGTTATCCAACAAAAGTAACTCACATTGTAAATTTTTCACTCTTCACAAACTCTTTTCCCACGGCCTGGAAGAAGGCTCACGTCCTGCCGCTTCCCAAAGTTTCAAATCCCTCCTTACCATCCCACTTCCGTCCAATTTCGCACAGGGTTTTTTATTTTATTATTGTTTAAGTGTATGCTTATTTTCTCGTGTCTCCTGTGCGGGTCACAAATAAATATTTTTCTTTCTTTCTTTCTTTTCTTTCTCTCCAAAGTCCTCGAGAGTATTGTTCAGAAGCGACTGTCTTGTTATATGTCCTCTAATGGCCTGCTGAGTCCTTACCAATCTGGTTTTAGACCTGGCCATAGTACTGTAACAACTCTTGTTAAAATAACAGACGACATAAGACTGGCTATGGAGAATAAATCTCTAACTGTATTGGTTTTACTGGATTTCAGCAGTGCCTTCAACTCAGTTGACTTTGACATTCTCCTAGGAATCCTTTCCACCCTTAATGTCTCTGCTCCAGTAATTAAGTGGTTCAAATCTTATCTTCGGGGCCGCTCGCAGTCTGTTCAATCTGATGAATATTCCTCTAAATGGTGTGAATTGACTGCGGGCGTCCCTCAGGGTGGCGTCCTCTCTCCTCTTCTCTTCTCAATTTTTATAAATGCTATCACTAAGGTCCTTTCTTCTAACTATCATCTCTATGCAGACGACTTGCAGTTGTATCGTCATTTTAAAGTAGCAGACCTCGTTGAGGCTGTGGCTGCCATCAACAGTGACCTTGAAAATATTAATCAGTGGGCTAAATCCTACGGACTATTACTAAACCCAACCAAATCGCAAGCGCTCATTGTTGGTGGTAGATACATGCTCAACCTATTGGATCACCGGTGTCTCCCGCCGATAGTGTATGATTCAGTGCCCATAGATTACTCCAAAACCGCAAAAAATTTAGGCGTTCATATGGACACTAACCTCTCTTGGGAGGTCCATATTGCAAGTGTGAGTAAGAGGGTCTTTTACTCCTTTCAGTACCTTAAACGTCTCCAAAAATTCTTACCATTTCATACTAAGGTCACTCTTGCGCAATCCCTTCTTCTACCGCTCATAGACTATGCGGATGTCTGTTTTCTAGATGCTACGGAGTACTCCTTAACAAACTCGAGCGACTGCAGAACTTGTGCATCCGCTTTATTTTTGGTCTCCTCAAATACGACCACGTGTCGGAGTTTCGGAACCGATTAAAGTGGCTGCCAATTCGGCGTCGTCGGGATACCCATATCCTGTCTCTTCTCTATACTATCCTGCACAATCCTAATTCCCCTCAATACCTTCGTGAACGCTTTGAATACCTCGTGCCGAGAGGTAAACCCTGTCGCACTGCCACTTCTCTTCTCCTTCGTCCTCCGCGACACACTTCCAGCCGCTATGATGGCTCTTTCTCTGCTACAGCAGTGCGTCTCTGGAACTCTCTCCCACAGTCCATACGCGACAGCCCTTCTCTGGAGGTCTTTAAGAGGATGATTAAAGATCATTATCTAACACAATGACATAATATTATTATTTATATATATATATTTATTTATGTACGTACGTAGTAAGTATATTTATGTTTTAATTAAATTCGTCATAGGTTATTTTAATATTTTACACTGGAAGCCTGCCCTCTATAATTGTAAAATTTCTCTGTCACTCTAGGGTTTGCTGTAAGAGAACTCAGCATTGAGTTAAGCTCGCCTTTGGACATGTACTTTATTATCAAATGTATGTAATGTTGTTTTTTGGTGTACAATAAAGAATTAAGAAAAGTAGAACCCTTTACTGCTGGACATAATCTCTGAAGTCATCTTCTACGCCACAATTCACTTTTCGCCAGTAACCACACGGAATAAGTCTACGAAAAATCCAATTTTGATGGTTGAATCGCCGCAATGGCTCAGCTTCTAAATAGCTTTAAGATACCAGGTCACAGGACGGAAAAAATATTTGTGATGATCGAGGTAATTGTGCCGAGAGTGGGGAGCTTAGCTATCGTAGCTATGTGTACGGCTTGAAGTCAGGTCATATTTTCTTTTATTAGAGAGAAGCTAGTGTGTTGTGCATTTAATTTTAGAAGGCTAATGAGAAAAGATGGATTTGATATAAACTCAACTGTATTCCTTGTTTAATAAAATCTAACTCAAAGCATGCATTTAAATTAAACTATATACGGCCATTATTTAACTGTCAAAGAGTCGGTCAGTTAAAAAAAAATTAGCTAACTGGACGCCTGAAAGCATAGACAGAAAAATGTGTGGTATTAGCTTTTCCTGCGGCCTTTCTTTCGAAATAGACAGCTGTTAATTTTTCACCGAATATCTGTGTATTTACTTATCTATGAGTTCTGTTACTAGCATTCCGTCTGTAAGCAGTTTTACTTATGTTATTAGATGAAAACTTACCTGAAAACAAAAGAAACACAAAATTATTATTTTGGCCTTAATTCATATCACAAAGTGTACGTAAGCAGCGCAGACATAACAGTGTACGAATCAATGTGTCAAAATTTGGAACTTAATTAGGGTTTGACACGTTCTTCTTAACTCCAAATACCTACTCAACCCCCTCATTCCATGATTGCCGCCATAATCAAGTAAAAGCAATTATTTATTCTGTGGTAAAAGTATCCTCGAAAGCAAATAAAAATGGTTTCGTCCTCAAGCTGTCGACACGGTAGTAATTAATTGACCAGAATTGGACCGATTGGTCCCCAACTAGATGAGAAATCAGTCCCAAGGGGATTATGATAAATAGACGATGCTGGATTTTTCTTCAGTTGCTATCGTTTCAATAATTAATAATTGATTATTATGGGAACCTGTATTATTCTCGACAAAAATCACGATTTCTTGTAAAATAGGCCACGGGACTGAAAGCGCGGGATAATTCTAGTTTCAAATAAACGTTAGACTTAAGGCGCAGATACCCCTCAGTAGCTGATTTTAAAATCACATCTAGACGACTAGTCGAAATGTTTTGGAAAAAATATATGTTACTTAAGACCATTTTGTTAATAATTTTATTTCAATTTTTGTTTTTGCACCAAAACCGCCGGGCATATTTTAATGAAATTGTCACCATCTCAAAGACAATTTAATTATGTAAATTATGATCTGAGGCTTTTTGTTTTAGTAGTCATAGAATAATAAGGAAAGTACAAAAACTAGAAAATTTTGGGTCGCGCGGGTGTGAAACGATCGCGCGTTTTGTTTTTGTCGTCATAGCTGAATCACTTTGTGCTTATATTTGGTACAAACGATTTCCAAAAGGTCTGGCATCGTATTAAGACGGTACCCTGACCAAAAAATCGGCATGCGATATGAGCATTCCTATTGGTCTAGCGGCACTGGTGGCGCATGAATTACAGTAGTGAATACGCCCAGATTTTAGAATAAAATCATTATAAAATCGCATTTCGGTCTTTTGAAAAAAAAAAATCTACAAAAATGTTCGTTATTAAATTGTCTATCCATTAGTGTTAGTACAAAAAATAATTAATGAACACTTTACGAGGAGATGCATGACATCAATTTTTTTTTTTTCGTTTTTATGTTTTTTTGGAAGGAGATTAGTGAAATATATACAACATTAAAAAAAAAAACTAAATCTACCGTTTTAGAATCAATATTGTTTAGAAATTTAATGTATTTTTATTAATTGATATTTCTTTATAAATAACGAGTAGATAGCTCCTAAAAACAGCACAAAAAATGGCTTGCACGGCGTTTTGCTCGGGGTACCGCCTTAATTCCAGCACACGCGTGATTAGTCAATAATACGCGCAATAAAACCGGCAAGCAAGTCATTGAGCCTAGATGTTATAATCATGTTAAATGTACTTTTACCATTATTCCACAATCAGTTGACCCAAATTATTATCTTTCATCACATAGCAAATTAAACACATCTGAACTGCGATCAAAAATATCCTTATTAACTGAGTCATTGACCCAAACTCAAGCAAGTTTTTGATTTACGACAGCATTCCCTGAATCTCACATTTGGTAGTTTTCGAGATATCCTTACTTTTCACTATCTCTTTTAAACCTATATTGAGAGTTAAAAGAGCGAGAGGGATGCAGGATAAAGTATCTGGTGTTGTTCGTCGTTCCGCATTTCGTAATCCGATATCCGTGTATGGGCAGCGGGGGACGGATTATAGTGCCGTGCACTATCGATCTATCGATTGTCGATAGGATTTATTAACTGCGGGTTAGGTGACTTAGTTAGCGATGTTGTTGCTGGGTGTTGGCTGTTTTATGTGTAAATAAGAGTCCCAATACGATAAATGGTAACGGCGGATAGGATCGTGGCGTAGTTCGATTTTGTTGGTTTGTGACTAAGGTAGGTGAATGAATACAATAGTTGTATTAGTGTTTGCGCTATATAGAGTATTTCGAAATGTTTTAATAACAAATAAGCTTTGCTGATTAGTTTTAACAATAAGTAACGGAGTATTCCTATTAATCGTAAAATTAAGAATACAAGCGAGGGTCGTACAACTAGAAAAATACAAATATAAAGAGAAGTTATTCTCTTTTGTATTTTTCAAGTGTTCCTTTTGAGTTTCCTTTTTCATGGTTTGGGTTGTTTTTATGGTTTTTCAAAATAAACGAAAAACTATAGGGAAAATGCAATAAGACTTGAAATATAACTGCGATAAAAATAAAAACTGGCTTTCCTTCTGTTTTTATGGAAAATAAAAGGCTTTGGACAAGGAAGTCACAAAGGCCAGGCATGCGACAAAAGGACTAGATTGTTCGTGACAGACAATTTAATAAATTATTTCATAAAATTTCAGTGCCTTTCTTGCCTTTGTTGGCTTAAATTTGTCAAATTCCCTTTCAAACCGCTTATTACTTAAAATCAGTACGATCAGAGCCCATCCCTAGTGACGTGATCTCGTTAATTCAAACAACATTACTTCATGTCAATTGTCATATGGTTTTGACACGTGTGTAATTTTAGGGGTGACAGTTTTAGATTTGCAATCTTTGTGTCCAATAAGTCTAGTGTATCGGATAATGTGTGACTTCTTTTTCATGATACCTACCTACTGCAACCGCTATGTGGTCGATGCCCACCTACCACACACACGATGTTTTAACCTAAAGGAAAAAGTCCTATTTGCCCGATGGTTTGCATCTCAGCTCATACTAAGTATGAACATTTTAGGATGAAAAAACTGTTTTCTGATAAGTAGGTAGTTCTGCAAGTACTGGAAATATTTATCTCAGTAGGATTTACGATGAGTCTGAATGTTTGGGGTTGAAATCAAAACATTTTGGTACCACGTAGCAAATTAGCAATGTTATACATTTTGGACAATCGTCATCATTGATAAGACTATCACTTTGTCGGTTTTGGTAGTTACGAGTATAAGTCAAAAGCTGTTTTGTGAGTGAATGTTCTATCCAGTAGTAAAACAGTTAAAAATAATTTGATTCCAACATAATTGGTATAGGCTCTTCTTCGTTTTCACAGGAGTCGTCCATTTTTCTGGGTTTTAGATAATTAAAGGAATCTTCGGTATCGAATCAGTTCCTCCAAAGACACAAACAAACAAACAATTTCACATCTTTATAACATTAGCTTATGTTTGTTTTTTTCATGACACACTTGTCTGGTCATCGCAATGGCTTTGTTTTAAAAAAGTTCTTAAAATCCTCAGAAAATTAACACTTTACCACTCATTAAACAACTACATATACTTAAAATATTTACTAACTGCCCAACTTAATCATTCCCTAACTGTCAGCCCTGGTAGAAACCCGACATATTTTGTACCATTTTTGGTCCGTTCCATAATTGGGACAGATTGAATGGCGGTTTGTTGTATAACCATATATTATATATTAAGCTTTTATGGAGACAGTCTCATTCAATGTAAAGGGTATCACGGTATGGGTTTTTTGTTATACTGTTAAACAAACATAGTAAGTAGGGTGTAGTGGGTATTAACCATACACAAAATTTTACAAGTAGGTCAGTAATTTCCGTTAGGTACTTCGTTAAGCTCGCAAAAACAAGCATTTATTGATAACAATTTATTATTTTTATTGAGCTTTAGAAACTTTAGCAAGTAGCTGTACTGCACAACTAAGCTATTGTTTAAAAACTTAGATTTGTACGAAATACTTACACGATGTTTTCATAATTACTCATTGATTAAGTGTTAATGAGATGTCGGAATGAGTAAACGAATGAGCAGACGCCTATAAATCACTTCGGATTGTAATAGACCCAGCAAACTTAGAGGAAAAGAAAAAGGAAAGGAAGTTTTTGACACCAGTGTTACGCCAAAGACCCACAAAAATTAACCAAACCGCATCACGTTTTCCTAAATTATGTTCAGGTCTAAATACCAGTATTTATATGGAGCGTCTGCCTATCTGGCCTCTACAACCTAGTAACTGAATAACACTACCACTTAACAACAACAATTTGCAAAAATAATTCCACTATTAAAAAAATATTTCACCGGAAAATTCCAAACAAATAATTTTCATCTCTCGCCTTTATTCTTAAAACCAAACAGCTTTCGTTTTTCCCGAAAAGCAGGAACAAAGGAACAGGACGAAAGGAATAATGGGCATTTCTTCTATAATAGACACATCAACAATTGTTTAGACAAATCAAGGAAACATTTATACAGACACATTGATAAAAGCTTTTTTACTTACGAGAATCGAGATGAAAGGCAGACGCATTTAGCTTTTCCGGAAACATCGGAATTGGGTACACTGATTGAAATCCTATCCGTCCTATTTGGGCGATGAACAGGGAATATTAAATATTAGTTGTTATAAGGATATGATAAAGTACAGCACAACACGCTTGTAGTATTCCCCAAAGGGTCAGGCTGATGTATAACACACGAGAATGACTTAACTAACATCATACGTGTATTAATGTTAAATAAGAAGTCTTGCTTAGGCCTTCAGTGGTTTATTTAAGTATATTTATATTATTAGTTTACAGTCTTTTACAGAGTTAATAATTAGTACGACCGGCTAGGTCAGAGGTCGGAAGCCAAAGTGTGTAGTGTTGCCAACACACAGAAAAAGAGAAAATTCTTTCTTTTTAAAATTACGTTCCATTACAATACGTTACCTACTTACTTCACGTCTTTTTCTCATGGGGGTATTGTAACACCTGTATCGTTCGAGGAGAGTCTTTTTTATCCGTCTGAGTTATGTGTTTCGCGCGTATCTTGTATGTTTTATGTAAATGTGTTTGTATGTATGTAATATTCTTTGTTACCTCATATCTATTAAACCGCTTGACCGATTTATATAATTAAGACTTCGATACATAAGTCTTGACGGCCCAAGTGCTATTAAATAGGTGAAATTCTAAAAAACAAACATGGCGGATTTTGGGCGCCATATTGTGCGGGACCCAATTTTTTTTTCTGCCTAACCCTTCGAGTGGGGTATCAAAATGAAGGGTCTTAAGAGGTGATAACAAAAATATAAATAACTTATATGTTTAAAAGTAATAACGAAAAAAAAGTTGTAAATAAAGAAAGTTAATTTCAAAATCAAAAACCCGACTGATTAAGAAGCGAACTATAAAGCTGTAAACAAGAAAAATCATGCTGTGCTGCATGCATGCATGATTTTCTTGTTTAATATTGACTTCGAAGGGTCAGATCTCCCTTTCTGAGAATTTTACTGTAATAAGAAAAGTTTGGGATAAGTGTGTTTGCTTTTTATTTTTCTTGGTTTGTTAATTGTTTGAGTTGATAATGTATGAGCGTTTTCTTTTGTAATAGAATTTTATTGTATGACGGAGTTTTCTTTTTGCAGAAATAGTTATAACTCTTATTTTTTGTTATGGCACTATATAAAGTTGCTTATACTACTATATAAATACTGATGATTCTTAGTGTAATTAAAGTTTAGTGTAATATTAATCTAATGTAAAATTTTATAAAATGATCTATAGAAGATCAGATTTATTAAATAGTAATAGGGAAGTCTGGTATACGGTGTCTTACACTATTATAATTTGAATAAATTACTTTTATTATATTTGGGCAATGTCGGTAACCTTGGTTCTCTTGCGGATGTCTTTATGTCTGATTTGAACACGCAAGTAAAAGCCGAGCATAGCTCTCTCCATCGCCCTTTGGGCAACACACACTGGTCATAGACTTTCGTCTTGAGACACTATGGTAATTTGGACGAGAAGATACCGTGCAACTTCCCAAACGCTGCCCAGCCGAGTCTGATTTGACAGCTGACCTCTTTCCCGAAGTTGCTCGTAATTAGCAACACTTAACACTAACCTCATAATTCTGAAATTCTAAAAAAAAGAAGTACGCACTCATACCGTCAAACTATTACAATCAGAGATCAGAACGTATAATTCCGAGCTAAAAACCACTTTATATTTATAAACTATGATTTGAATTTAAACTTAATCCCTTTAGCCCGAGTCGGGTACACTACTCGTATCGAATTCCTTCAATCCAACGTTTTGACATAAAAAAAATCACGGTTGCCTAAATGGGATTTCGGCAACCGTGTTTTTTTTATGTCAATCGCGATTTTGATCAAAACTCGATTGACGTAAAATAATGTCCCTTGAGCTTTTTCCTTTTACATTATTTCTTACTAAAATCTATCACAAACGTAAATAGAAATCGTGACTAAAATTTGTCAGAGGATATTAAATTAAGGAAACATTATGTCTTAATTTCCTGGCTTAATAGAAATCGTAAACAAACATACTTTATCTGTGCTTTATTTCAGAGTGTTTTAACACAATGTATTAATCATCTTTATCAGCCATGATATCAGTATTTATATTAGATATCCCTTTTTGTACAAAACATCTTTTTTCACCATGCATCCAAAGTTCCCATTTTCTCTCTCTATTCTTATAACTATCCACATGTATACTCAAAGATTTCACCATGACAACCGATTTTTGCCCAACTTTTTCGGTCATCGGTACCACTTTCAGACTACCTCTAACTCTTTGGTACTCAAACTCATTCAAACCATTCGCCTATCGAAAGTATTGGACCACAATTGCCCTAAACCGGAGATTGGAAGGAATAAAGTAAGGCCTTTGCCTTGCAGTGGGTCAAAACAGGCTGAATATAATTAAAATAATCCATTCGCGACAAATAAGAATATCTTAGAAGATATAAGAATATGCAAAGAAATCAGTAGTGTGTATACTCCACGTGTCAGATAAGAATGTTCAAAGAAATGAATAGTAATTTCTTTGAACATTCTTATCTCTGCTATCAAGTGATCATTTTATTGGGCCAAGATTCTGATCCATATAAGCAAGCAAAGGGCAACACCACAAGGGCCGTAGTCGCGAAGGGCTGTCCACAGGGGGGCGTCCATTCGCAACTTCTGTGGAACCTAGCAGCAGACAGCCTCATCAAAACACTGAACGACAAAAGTTATTTCACTGTCGGCTACGCGGATGATATAACAATAATAATAAACGGGACCCACGAAAACAAAAAACTACCCTACGCTTACCGAGTTAACATTGGCTCCGCGAATAATTTTTGTTTAAAAATAGTAAAATTGTTCAAGTGTTTGCATAATACGTTTATAAGCTGGATTTCAACAAGCACCATAAGCACAAGTGTTATCTTAAGTCCAAAAGGCGAAGTGGCTGAGTAAATACATAAACAGTGAATATTGTAAACAGTGACAAAAACTAGAACAATAATTGCAGCAACAAAGTGCTTCTTACATCGATTTTCATCACCAAATATAACAGTGAATGTAATTGTGTTAGTGTTATGTTGAAGCAAGATAATACCTAAACATATTGAAAATAAAAATAAAATAAAATAATTCTTCAATATTAGTGGCGAAGGTAGATGGAAACAACATCATCTGGCTAGCCGTCGATCGTTGTCGTTGACATACGGACATAGCCACTTGTTTCGTCACCTCCCAATAGTACCAGACAGCGCGTTGGTTTTAACGACGACTGGCGTGCATAGTGGTCCGAGATCAAATCTCACAAAACGGGCTTATTCTTTTTGTGAGTTCTTAAAGTTGCTTAAGTTGTTTAAAATGATAAACTCACAAAGTACGCCGCCTCATGTGAGCAAATCGAACGACTTGGACGTAAAATCGGGCAAGAACGTAACAACGCGTCACAATAAACGTCCCAGAAAAAGGAGTAACAACAGTTCTACTGAACAATCACCCGAGAAAGCCGGCGACAAGGCTACTCATCAGGCAATCACACCAGAGTTGATTCGAGATATCGTACGCACCGAACTAGGTAGCCTCCTAGCAACCGATATTCGAAAAATTGTGCAGGAGAGCGTGAAAGCTGAGCTAAAAGATGTCCGTTTAGAACTAAACATGTTGAAAGATTCCCTGGACTTAACAAGTAAGCAGTACGACGACATGCATACCATTTTAGAAGCAAAATCGAAGCAGATAGATCAGCTACAAAAAGAAAATAACAACTTGAAACCTGTAGTGAAAGATCTCACTACAAGATTATCTCAGATGGAACAGCACGCGCGATCTTGTAACATAGAAATCTTATCTATGCCTGAGTACAAATCTGAAAATCTAAATGTTACAATGATGCAGCTATGTAAGGTCGTATCATATCCCCTCAAGGAAAATGATATCGTTATGTCTACTAGGATTGCCAAACAAAACTCAGAGGGTACGCGTCCTAGATCAATAATTGTCAAACTTTCTTCTCCGGCGGTGCGTGACGAAATTCTAGCTGCTGTGATCAAGTTTAACAAAGCTAATCAGACTGATAAGCTTAACACTGCCCACCTTGGAATAGGGGGAGATACAAAGCCTATATATGTAGCTGAACACCTGTCCCCATATAATAGAACTTTACACCATGCTACGAGGATGGCGGCTAAAGAGAAGAACTACAAGTTTGTATGGGTGCGTAATGGTCGCATATTTGCGAAGAAAAGTGAAAATTCGGAACGGCTTCATATAAAAGACATGGACTCTTTGATTAGGTTGGTTTGATGTTGTTTGCTTGGTGTTTTTTGTATTTTTAATGCACAAATTTTATAAAATTCTCTGATTTCCATATTTATTATCAAAATACCAGAGGATTAAAGACAAAAACGCATGATTTTTATCACAATATTTTAATTAATCATTACGATGTTGTTATTGTTACTGAAACTTGGCTTAATGATGATGTCTCTAGTTCAGAATTATTTGATGACCGTTACAATGTTTATAGAAGAGACCGTGTACTTAATGAACTCTGTAAGAAGAAGACTGGTGGCGGGGTACTGATTGCTGTTTTAAAAAGGCATAACTCTGTTCAATTGGCGTGTCACAACAGCTTGTGTGAAGATCTGTGGGTAAAAATCAAAGTTAAAACCATCAACAGTGTAGTCAGTCTATGTTTTTGTGCTGTCTATATTCCGTCACCGGTTAAAATTGATGTTTTGGAGCATTACTTTGAGAATGCAGGAAAAGTCATTGGTAAAGAGGGTGATACTTTCATCTGTGTATAGTATTCAACGGAACTCCCCCTCCTCCTCACGCCCTACACAGCTATCCAATAAATCAAACAACTTATTAAGCTCTGAGGGTTTGAATGTTTTGAGTTGTATATCGTTAACGGAGGAGTTGGTTGCTAGCAAACTGAAATGTCTTGACGTACGCAAGGGACCGGGTCCGGACGAGCTTCCCCCAATTCTACTCTCAAGATGTTCTAAATCCTTCTCTAGGCCTTTAACCTTACTTTTTAACCACTCCCTAAAGTCCGGCTACTTCCCATCCGCGTGGAAGACATCTAAAATAGTTCCTATTTTTAAAAATGGTGGTAAGAACGATATAAAAAATTATAGACCAATTTCGATTATATCAATTATACCTAAAGTTTTCGAATTGTTAGTATCTCCTTACCTGTATGGCCATCTGAAGAATCACATAGTGGGCAATCAACATGGTTTCTTTCGGGGCAGATCGACGCATTCCAATTTGGTAGCATTTTCGGAAAACGTCATTGAGTTTGTGGATCAAAGGATTCAGGTTGATGCAGTATATACGGATTTTAGCAAAGCGTTTGACAAAGTAGACCACCAACTTTTAGTACAGAAACTTAAGAAATGCGGAATCTTTGGTCCACTATTACATTGGGTTCAATCATACCTTAAGGATCGTGTGTCGTTCGTTGTTTTGAATGGGGCTAGATCTGAGGACTTCCATGTGACATCTGGGGTACCACAGGGCTCACATCTGGGACCCTTGTTATTTAATATTTTCATCAACACCATTATACATTGTTTTCATCATGCACAATCGTTTTTATTTGCTGATGATCTCAAGCTGTCCTTGCCTGTTAAATCTTTGGAGGATTCTTATTTGCTACAGGCTGACTTGGATAGATTAGTTGAGTGGTGCAAAGATAATAAGATGAGCCTAAATTTAAAAAAATGTTTGCACATCAAATTTTGTCGGAACAAACAGATTCATAACATAACACAAGTATCTCGGGCAAAAAACTCAAGGAAGTGGTTAGCATCCGGGATCTAGGAATCGTGATGGACAGTAAATTAACCTACAATGATCATATAGATAAGATTATAACTAAGGCAAACAAAATGCTAGGCTTTGCACTAAGGACCTCAAAACCATTCAACAATCCAAAGACCAAAATTATCCTTTATGAGACGTTAGTTCGTAGTAATCTGGAGTACTGTTCGCAGGTATGGTCACCTCATTACAACGTCCATAAGCAGCGAATTGAGCGGATCCAAAGAAGATTCTTATACCATCTGTCATTACAAAATAAAACGTCAAACCAACTCACATCGTATAAAGACCGCGTTAATCACTTTAAATTTCAAAGCCTCATTAATCGTAGAAAAGTACTGGATCTGTGCTTTCTTCACAAATTAATGACATCTAGGCTAAATACTGACCTTCTGTCAAAAGTAACGATTAATGTCCCTAGTAGATTGCCACGGTCCCATACCTACAATTTGTTCAGACAACCTTCCCGCAGAACAAACTTAGGCAACAACTCCCCCCTTGCAAGGGCAACTCAATTGTACAATGCTGTATGCCGCAAAGCTGACATCGATATCAATCATGACACAGTTAACGCATTTAAAAGGAAGTTATATAGTTATTTTCAGGCAGAGAACAATTGACTTGATTTATCACTCCACTGCAATAAAATTGACTTTTGTATTCAATCTGTTTTTTAATGTTGATTTTAATTTTATCAATTTTATTCCATTTAATTTAATTTAATTTATTTTTTATTTTAATATTTTATTTATTTTAATTTGACATTATTTCTATTTTAATTTGATTTTGTTTTAATTTTACTTTGACATAATCTGAAGTTTTATTTTTATTTTATTTGACTTACTTTACTTGACTAATTTTACTTTATTTTTATTATTATGATCTAATTTTACATCACCTTAATCTTATTAATTTAATCTAATTGTATTTCAATTTTATTTTGAATTTAATTTAATAAATTAAATCTGTATTAATTTTTATGTAGAGCATGTATACTCAATAATGTGTAAGTTGTGGTCACCTTTAATTGAGTGTGCATAACATGATAATGTTTTTCAATGTATATATTTTTTCTGAAAGTTTTGTTATGTTACTCGTTGGTGATCCTTAATCAATAAATAAATAAATAAATGTAATCTCATGCGTCAAGCTCAAAAACTATTAAAGGAATGGTGCAGCGAGCACCAGCTCTCAGTGAACCCCACAAAAACAGAACTAATTCTCTTCACGAAAAAGAGGAAACTAATGACAATGCAACTACCACGATTCTTTGGAACAACCCTAAGCCTTTCAACTGAAACCCCAAGTACCTGGGAATTTATTTGGACAAACAATTGAATTGGGCGAAACATATGAACTATATCACCACAAAAGCTAGTATATCTCTGCGGCAGTGCAAGAGACTGCTGAGCAGGAATTGGGGGATCAGCCCCATGCTCACCCACTGGCTATACACCACAGTCATCCGACCAATGATTACATACGGCTCGTTGGTCTGGTGGCCCAGGACTGACCTCAGCACATCCCAAATAGATCTCGAAAAACTGCAGCGGTTTGCTTGCATTGCAATAACTAGCAGTATGAGAACTACACCCACGGCCGCCCTACTGGCAATGCTGGGACTGCCACCTCTGCATCTTATCGTGCGGGAGGAGGCAGCCTTGGCCGCTTTTAGACTCCATCTATCAGGTACCTTAAATAAAGACTCCAGAGTTAAGCACACGCATAAAGGAGGACGCGATCAAGGCAAAACCTATGTTAGCGTCACCATGCGACAAAGCCCCAAAACGCACCACTTTAATAGGCATTACAACCAAATACTTACAGAAGAACGATGTGACTACTCAGGCCCGAAAGAGATGAGAGTATACACTGACGGATTGAAGACGGACTCCGGTACCAGAGTTTTCTCACACGACCTAAATATAAATATATCCAGACCGCTGGGAGGGTTCAACACCGTCTATCAGGCGGAGTGTGTGGGCATCATACTGGCGGTTCACGCCATAGAAGCCAGAAGGGTTACGGACACCCACATACGTATACCCTCTGACAGCGCCTCAGTCCTTGAATCGTTACGGAAAAATATATTACATCAAAATTAATACTAGAATGCCACAACGCACTAGAACAAATAACCGTATCTAGTCGTAACACGGTGACACTGCAATGGATAAAGGGACATAGCGGATCATTGGGTACGGACGGATCCAGCACGACGGTCTATGGACCCGAACCTGTTGTACCCATTCCCTTCAACCAAATACGCAGGTGGCTACAGGAATTCACCCAGACGGAAAACTAGTGGACCTCGGCACCAGGCTGTAGGCAGTCTAAAGAGGCTCTGCCATCTTTGGACAGTAGGCTTACCAGACGTTTGCTACGCCTGGACAGGAATGGCCTGCGCCTGATGACGGGGACCATAACGGGACTCTGCTCACTTGACAAACACTTCCGCACAATTGGCATAACGGACAGTCCTCTATGCAGACCATGCATGGAGACTGAAGAAACCGTTGCGCACGTTCTCTTTGAATGCACATGGGTCACCCAGATAAGAAAACAAACCCTCGAGTCGCCCAGATCTTACACAGACGTTCTAAGAAAACCAGGAGCCCTAATTAGCTTCTGGAGGTGGGCTGGTTGGAATAATCCACCCGACGGCCGCCATGGCCCACGCACAATGGTCTACCTGAAGGACTAAGTGCGGAAACCAAACCCCATAACATAGAACATAGAAGAAAGCAAAGTACCAGTTAAGTTTAAATCAAAATCTTTTAAATAAGCAAAAACACATGCAAACACAAACACTTAGATATTCAAGTTTATTGTAACATTTCAGCACAACAATAAATAACTCATGATCACTCTTACTAATAGGCCCAACACTTTGATAGATAGCCCCTGAAGTTAGACAAACTATTTGCTTAAGACTACTCGACGATGTTCTTAAGGCTCGCCTCCACCCTACCCTATCTCTTACAAAGTGTTAGTAGAGGGGACGAGAGGAGTAAACCGATAGATGATACGTGTCCAATTTTGTTGTGAAAATATTTATAAATGGTGATTTGGGTAAATCTAAATATAGTAGAATAGTAATGGATAATATGTTTGACAGAGATGAGCTGTTTGTGAAGAATTTTATTTGTGAAAGTACTTCATTCAGTAACGTTTATAGCTTTTTTGAGAAGCAAACAAGAATGATTGACTTGTAGAGAATGCCTCAGGCATTAAGTTAGCCTATATACATTTATATTGCATGAATTTTTAATAAATAAATAAAATGATAAAATTCAAGATCTCTTGTATTACCCCAGACCAATAATGCTCTTCTTAGAAATAATTTTCACGTTTTAGTATACTCAAATATGATAAACCTTGGAAACAGTCACAATAAAAGACGAATAACCGTTTTAAGAAACAATAAATGCTTGGCTTTTAAGTACAAATACTTAGTGTATAATAAGATTTAGGTTGATTTCCATAAGTATTCCTTACACTAGATTAGCAGTGACAAAGAAAAAAATATAAGAGAGACATTAGTATTAGGGTACTGTGGGTACTGTAACGAAACTACAAAACCCCCTATATCCTTATCTTGCTGCCTGCCAAAGACTTGAAATGTCAAACAGTTTGTTCAGAAAAACTAGACTTCTCACTAGCGTTACTTGACCACGAAAACTCCCAAACACGTATTAAGAAATATGGTTACATGCGCTTTGTTTTTCTGATTCTAAATATGTAAATTATGTGATCAATTTAACCAAAATGTGGGATGTACCCCTTTTTTCCGATAATATTGAAGAATTTGAAATGGCAATTATTATGAGTCATAAGTGTTAAGTAATTTATTTCATAACAACGTAAAAATTGTGTCGAAATTTGTGATAAGTTAAAATTTAATAATACTACTACGACATTCCAATCGAAAAACATAAAATGAAAAAAATAATACCTAACAATAACTTTCAATAAAAATCATTCATAATAATTGTAAAATAATTATGAATGATTAATTTATAAGAATTATTTAAAAAGTAAAATGTGAGATAAAAATTAATAGTAGATTAGTAGCCAAGGGCTTTTTTAGGGTTCCGTAGCCAAATGGCAAAAAACGGAACCCTTATAGATTCGTCATGTCTGTCTGTCTGTCTGTCCGTCCGTATGTCACAGCCACTTTTTTCCGAAACTATAAGAACTATGCTGTTGAAACTTGGTAAGTAGATGTATTCTGTGAACCGCATTAAGATTTTCACACAAAAATAAAAATAAAACAATAAATTTTGGGGGTTCCCATACTTGCAACTAAAACTAAAAATATTTTTTTCATCAAACCCATACGTGTGGGGTATCTATGAATAGGTCTTCAAAAATGATATAAAGGTTTCTAATATCATTTTTTTCTAAACTGAATAGTTTGCGCGAGAGACTCTTCCAAAGTGGTAAAATGTGTGTCCCCCCCCCTGTAACTTCTAAAATAAGAGAATGATAAAACTGAAAAAAATATATGATGTACATTACTATGTAACATAACAACACAACACAACTGCCAGCGAAAATTGGTTTGAACGAGATCTAGTCAGTAGTTTTTTTTTAATACGCCATAAATCGTAAACCGCAATTTACCAAGTACGGAACCCTTCGTGCGCGAGTCCGACTCGCACTTGGCCGGTTTTTTCTTTTTTTTTCTTTTTAATCTTGCGATCAGTCTTTTAGACTATGAGCAGATGAGGTGATTCGGATAACATGTTAGGCGCTACTCCCAGTGGAGTCTAGCCCATTTTTACAAAGTCATTCTTCTGGCTGACTGTTCTGGTCGAAGATATCGGCGGATGCTTTCAGGTATTGTAAGCTGTCCTGCGAGCTTGTTCGGGTGTTTTAGCAGTCGGGATTTGTAATGGTCGCCATGTGCATTAATCTCCTCATTGACCATAGGAATATTGAGGATTTCATGAATTTCTGTTGTCTTGATAAACCATGGTGCGTTGGATATTTATTTCTGTAATTAAAACGACCGATTTGACAGTTTACCAACGACTAATTTTATTTGAAAAGTGCAAATCACTCATTGCCAGAGACAATGCGTAGCTCACCCAATATTAAACAGGCGGCGTTAGACACCCAATTTTGATATCGGTTCAACACCCCCACTATATCAAAATTAAAAACAAACTTAATTGACTTACGTAGAATTTGTAGTAAATTTACAGTAACAAACAATAAATTTATTTTTTAACAACACCAATTGTTTTCATAAACCCATACAGTCTTATTACAAAAAACGGTTTAACTAAAAACCCAGGTTTAAATCTCTATAAACCATGGTTTAGACAAAATCGATATTACAAAACGTGGTTTATCGATAAACCATAGACCATATCATGGTCTAACGCTAAACCTCGGCGGCCCCTAGTTTAACGATGGTCTAAGTCGTATCTGTCAAAGATTTTCTTTTAGGTTATAGCATCTTTTTTTTTCATTCATTGTGTTGTGTTGTTTTTACCTGAAAATGGATATTAACATGGTAGATATAATTGATATTGAGGATATTGAAGCCGCTGAGTTGTTGGAAATGCCACGCCGACACAACAGGAATCGTGTTCGAATTAATCCCTTCATGGAATTATCGGATGAAGATTTCAGGCTAAAGTATAGGTTTACTAAACGTTATGCATTGAAAATAGTGGACTTACTAAGAGAAGATTTAACTAGAGATGCTCAAGGATGCCCTGTGTCTCCCGAAATACAAGTGGTTTGCGCATTACGAAGCTGGGCTCGACATGAAGTAAGTAGATTGAAAGCTTAACATTTTTCAAAACATTGGCAACAATTTATACTTTATTATGTCCTATGTTCCAAACTAACATTGTGTTGTTGTTTTAATAGATCCAAGATGACACAGCCGATTTGCACGGAGTCTCACAACCTTTCATAAGTCAGATATGCAAAAAGATTGCGGAAGCCTTAGCCCGAATATCTCATAGATTTATAAAAATGCCTACTACATTGGCAGAACAAGAAGAAGCAATACAAAAATTTCGCAGAATTGCTAATTTCCCTACAGTAATTGGTGCAATTGACTGTACTCACATTAAAATAAAAAAAATAAGTGAAGATGGTGGTCAATTATATATTAACCGCAAAGGATTTCCATCAATTAATGTCCAGGTATTATTGATTTTACATCCATATTTTTCTTCCAAAATAAAGGAACAATGACTTTTGTCCACAGCCCCCAGTGATGAGGCGTTGGTTAGTGTATGTGATTACAATACAATATAATAACAACCCCCTCTGGTTTTGCATGCAATATGCATGCAGAAAACTATAATTAGGATGTTTTGTGCGTACAAAACTTTCCTAAAAAATATTTAAAAAACAATAAAAACCATTTTAAAATCTGGTGGTTTAGACTCGCTCCGAGTGGACTAAAAAACAGAGTGGACAATGATATGTAGTGATAGTGAATATTCATGCTTATTAATGTGATACTGAAATATTTAACTATTGTTCCAGGTAGTTTGCGATACAGATTTGAAAATCATGGACATTGTTACTCGGTGGCGTGGGAGTGTTCATGACTCACGAATATTTAGGGAAAGTCGTTTGAAGCAGCGATTTGAGGCTGGTGCTTTCTTAGGCATCTTGCTAGGAGACAGTGGCTATGCTTGCACATCATATTTGTTAACTCCATTACTGAATACTGCAACACCTCAAGAGGAACGATACAACACTGCTCACATAAGGACCAGAAATGCAGTGGAAAGATGTTTTAGGTTGTGGAAGCAGAGATTCCGCTGTTTATTAAGAGGCCTTTACTGCAACATTGAAACTGCAAAGAAAACTATTGTGGCATGTGCTGTATTGCACAATATTGCCATAGATATGAAGGAAGATGTCTTTCATAATGGGTTTGATGACAATGATGCTAACGTACAAGTACCTGAAGCAGTAGTTTTACCAGTGGAAAACAATGTACGTGGAAATATTAGAAGACGGCAATTCATTGAAAGACACTTTTAATTAAAATAATATATTTATACCTTAAATAATTCTAATTCTTTAACATTTTACAATTTTAAATTTGTTTCAGTCATAAGTTTCTCTTGTTAGTAAATAACATTTTTAACTACATGTAGTATCTGAAAATAAATATTAGATGATAAATATAATGTGTGTATAACAACAACTCTTTTATTATTATAGCCTCAGATCAAATAAAAAGTCAAGATGGAACATTGCGAACAATTAAGTGAAGCCGGTTCAAACTATGCCCTGCCGTACAAATACACAATTACACGCACTCATGTACAACGAAATTACGCCTTAGCTTGTCATTCGAGCTCACAGATCAAATAATAAAGCTCAACTGACAAGCTAAGGGGTAGTTTCGTTGTACGTGAGTGCGTGTAATTGTGTATTTATACGGCAAGGCATAGTTTGAACCGGCGTCACTTTGTTGTTTGCAACATTCCATCTTGACTTTTTATTTGATCTGAGATTATAGCATAGATTTTCATAAAAAGTTTGGTTTACTTATTTTTATTTTTAATATTATTGTGAAGTAAAATCCCTCCTAATACCTATATACCTGTTGATATTTTGTTTAAGATTTTTGGTTAAGATTTTTATGATAATATTAAATAGTAATTACAAATAAGTATAAGATGATAATACTATTGTAAAAATAGTTAATATCTTTCTGATTGTTACTCGGTGGCGTGGGAGTGTTCATGACTCACGAATATTTAGGGAAAGTCGTTTGAAGCAGCGATTTGAGGCTGGTGCTTTCTTAGGCATCTTGCTAGGAGACAGTGGCTATGCTTGCACATCATATTTGTTAACTCCATTACTGAATACTGCAACACCTCAAGAGGAACGATACAACACTGCTCACATAAGGACCAGAAATGCAGTGGAAAGATGTTTTAGGTTGTGGAAGCAGAGATTCCGCTGTTTATTAAGAGGCCTTTACTGCAACATTGAAACTGCAAAGAAAACTATTGTGGCATGTGCTGTATTGCACAATATTGCCATAGATATGAAGGAAGATGTCTTTCATAATGGGTTTGATGACAATGATGCTAACGTACAAGTACCTGAAGCAGTAGTTTTACCAGTGGAAAACAATGTACGTGGAAATATTAGAAGACGGCAATTCATTGAAAGACACTTTTAATTAAAATAATATATTTATACCTTAAATAATTCTAATTCTTTAACATTTTACAATTTTAAATTTGTTTCAGTCATAAGTTTCTCTTGTTAGTAAATAACATTTTTAACTACATGTAGTATCTGAAAATAAATATTAGATGATAAATATAATGTGTGTATAACAACAACTCTTTTATTATTATAGCCTCAGATCAAATAAAAAGTCAAGATGGAACATTGCGAACAATTAAGTGAAGCCGGTTCAAACTATGCCCTGCCGTACAAATACACAATTACACGCACTCATGTACAACGAAATTACGCCTTAGCTTGTCATTCGAGCTCACAGATCAAATAATAAAGCTCAACTGACAAGCTAAGGGGTAGTTTCGTTGTACGTGAGTGCGTGTAATTGTGTATTTATACGGCAAGGCATAGTTTGAACCGGCGTCACTTTGTTGTTTGCAACATTCCATCTTGACTTTTTATTTGATCTGAGATTATAGCATAGATTTTCATAAAAAGTTTGGTTTACTTATTTTTATTTTTAATATTATTGTGAAGTAAAATCCCTCCTAATACCTATATACCTGTTGATATTTTGTTTAATATTTTTGGTTAAGATTTTTATGATAATATTAAATAGTAATTACAAATAAGTATAAGATGATAATACTATTGTAAAAATAGTTAATATCTTTCTGATTGTTACTCGGTGGCGTGGGAGTGTTCATGACTCACGAATATTTAGGGAAAGTCGTTTGAAGCAGCGATTTGAGGCTGGTGCTTTCTTAGGCATCTTGCTAGGAGACAGTGGCTATGCTTGCACATCATATTTGTTAACTCCATTACTGAATACTGCAACACCTCAAGAGGAACGATACAACACTGCTCACATAAGGACCAGAAATGCAGTGGAAAGATGTTTTAGGTTGTGGAAGCAGAGATTCCGCTGTTTATTAAGAGGCCTTTACTGCAACATTGAAACTGCAAAGAAAACTATTGTGGCATGTGCTGTATTGCACAATATTGCCATAGATATGAAGGAAGATGTCTTTCATAATGGGTTTGATGACAATGATGCTAACGTACAAGTACCTGAAGCAGTAGTTTTACCAGTGGAAAACAATGTACGTGGAAATATTAGAAGACGGCAATTCATTGAAAGACACTTTTAATTAAAATAATATATTTATACCTTAAATAATTCTAATTCTTTAACATTTTACAATTTTAAATTTGTTTCAGTCATAAGTTTCTCTTGTTAGTAAATAACATTTTTAACTACATGTAGTATCTGAAAATAAATATTAGATGATAAATATAATGTGTGTATAACAACAACTCTTTTATTATTATAGCCTCAGATCAAATAAAAAGTCAAGATGGAACATTGCGAACAATTAAGTGAAGCCGGTTCAAACTATGCCCTGCCGTACAAATACACAATTACACGCACTCATGTACAACGAAATTACGCCTTAGCTTGTCATTCGAGCTCACAGATCAAATAATAAAGCTCAACTGACAAGCTAAGGGGTAGTTTCGTTGTACGTGAGTGCGTGTAATTGTGTATTTATACGGCAAGGCATAGTTTGAACCGGCGTCACTTTGTTGTTTGCAACATTCCATCTTGACTTTTTATTTGATCTGAGATTATAGCATAGATTTTCATAAAAAGTTTGGTTTACTTATTTTTATTTTTAATATTATTGTGAAGTAAAATCCCTCCTAATACCTATATACCTGTTGATATTTTGTTTAATATTTTTGGTTAAGATTTTTATGATAATATTAAATAGTAATTACAAATAAGTATAAGATGATAATACTATTGTAAAAATAGTTAATATCTTTCTGATTTTAATCTATATATTTCATTGTAATAGACAATTTTATTTTAGAAATTTTTGAAGCATATACTATGTATGTTAAAACAAAATTTCACTCACCATTTAATATTTACTAAGTACTAGATTTCTTCCTTTGCTCTAATAATTCTATTTCAAGTTCCAGTTTTTTATTTTTAATTCAGAAATTTTAATATTGTACTGATGCTCCACTTCTAGCATGTCTAATTGTTTTTTTTTAAATTCATTGTTGCTCTTCAATATTGTTTCTTTTCTGTAAAATATTTATGTAGTAATAGTCATACTAAGCAAGAAGTACGAATTATATTCTAAGATAATCTCACTTACATGTTTACAGGACCCTTTTTTTTTGAAATCTTCTCTTTATTTGTAGGAGTAGTTCCCACATTTACCTTTGGGGTACCTGAAATTATTAAAATTATATATGCAGTCTGCAAATGGCATTTTTGTATTCTATATCTTTTTCTAACATTTCTTAGTTATTTTTATGCAAAAATATTCAATGTACAGAGACGGCAAGTCTATGATTTTATTATAAATATGTATAGATATGGTCAAATTAAAGGATTACAATGCGTTTTATAATGAGTATAAGAATTATTATTTTTACCTTGGTCCATTATAGGTTCTACCTCATCATTTAATTCAGGAGGAATTGCTGAAGAAAAGTCTGTACTAGGCCCAGCTGTTATTTCAATATCTTCATCATATCTATATCATTCAACCTACAAGTATTGATTATTAAATATACTTTATACACATAAAATCACGCTTTTTTTCCATGGGGTAGGCAGAAACTACAGAATGCCACCTACTACAATCCTTACACACTTTATATTAATTTTAAACAGTGTTTATATTAAGTAAAGAACATTATTAAGCGTACCACAGTTTTTATAGCATCACTGTCGTAGTCGTTGTATTCCACAACGAAATCATGTGGAGCAATAGCCATAATCGCCATATCTTCTTGAGAAGGCGATTTGGGCTTTTCACCACCCTCTGTCTACATCTGGTATTTCCTATGAGTGGACAAGTTGGCCTTAGCCGCAAGCTTCATTCTCTTCCATGCCAATTTCACTTCACTTTCAGACCAATTTTTGCCCATAAGTTCATTAATTCTGAAAATATTTATTTATTATTGTTAATTTGCATTGTTAACAGGTCACATAATAATAACAAACTAAACACTTACTTATTTGCTATATTCTTCCACTCTTGAACCTTTTTAATATTGGAGGAAGTCTTCGTACTTTTGTCCTCGATTATGTGGCGTGATTGTCCAATTAACTCGCGTAGTATATCCTATTACGTTTAAAATTTGGTTTATAACTTGAAAACAGTCTCTAATTTATTGATTAACCCACTTAATCAATAAATTAGAGACAGATTTCAAGTTCATCGAAGTAATTTATGTTTAGGTACTTACTTTTTCCTCGCTGCTCCAATTCTCAGATCGTTTTTTCTTTTGTTGTTCCATCACAATATTATATCAAAGAAGGTAATATTATTAACAAAGAGGCAACTATTATTCTGTTAGAGACTTCGATAACTTAAAAATTCCAATTCCAAATCTAAATGAACTTGGGATGGTTTTGTTTAATTTTATAGTTTCATATAACGCGCGAGAATGTTACGTTTCGTTAAACGTACGTATATGTCTCATTAGTAATTACGACATTGAAATTAATGTGCTAAAAGCTAAACAAAATTACAATCAACGAATTATCTAATGTTTATATCCATGCAAAAAAATAGAGTCCCAATATTTTTAACACTCCTAAACATCATTTAATCCTTATCGTATAATCAAAACGTTTTCATTTCTGGGCATACAGAACGTTGCAATTGAATGATACGAACGATAATATTGGTGAACGAATGATATTTTTAATAATCTGTGGTTGATATATTGACAATGGTTCAAATGACGGTACTAAGAAGACCACGGTTTTTTTAAGTTTTGTAATACGGACAAATTTGGACCATGGTTTTGCAGATAAGCCTGGACTTGATAGGCCAGGTTTAAACCAAGGTTTATTTCGTTTTTTGTAATAAGACCGATAATGTTTAACACCCGGCAACCCTTTGGTTAGAAGGTCAGCAGGCATGCTTGCAGTTGGCAAATACTTTGTTTCCACAATATCATTATTAATAACATCCCGAATGAAATTATATCTCACATCAATGTGCTTCGATCGTTTATGAGATTGATGATTATTTGCCAGCCTCAAAGCACTCTGACTGTCACTGTATAGTACAATTTTATTACAACAACCTGTTACCTCAAGTTCTAGATTCTGTAAATAAATGGCTTCACGGGAAGCTTCTGACATAGCCATATATTCGGCTTCACAACTGCTTAAAGCTACTGTCCTTTGTTTTTTGCTTTCCCAAGAAACAGCAGATCCAGATTTAATAAAGCAAAATCCAGTTTATGACCGTCTGTCTGTGGCATCACTTGCCCAGTCCGCATCTACGAATCCTTCTAGTTCTGCTCCTTCTTTAGAGTACCTCAAACAATAATCTTTAGTTTTTAATAAATATTTTAAAATCCTTTGAGCATAATTCCAATGAATATAAGAATATGAATTATTGAATTGGCTCAGATAGCTGACTGAATAAGCTATGTCTAATCGTGTAAGCACAGCTAAGTACATCAAGCTACCTATTAATTTTTGATAAGGCAACTTATCTTCACAAATGTTAGACTTTTTAACATTTAGTTTAGACTCTATTGGAGTATCAGCTGTTTTACAGTTAGACATATCAAAATTTTTAATCAATTTTTCAATATAATGCTCCTGATCTACTGTAATTACATCCAGACTTTTATTTATGTTAATTCTCATTCCTAAGTACTGTTTAACTTGACCTAAATTTTTATTTTAAATTTTTGACTTGGGCTTTTATAAGAGAATCAGTTTCTATTTTATCATTTGAAAAATATGATAAAATCATCAACATAAATACCAACAATAGTTTTCTTATTGTTACAGTGATTTTTAATAAATACACAAGGTTCCATTTTACTCTTACTGAACCCTAAATTACACAATGTTTCCTCAACCCTTTGATACCTAGCAAGGGCTTTTTGCTTCAAGCCATAAACAGCCTTTTTTAATTTTCATACTTTACTTGAATCTTTTACAGTAAAACCTTCAGGGGGGTAACCACAAGCTCTTAGAGTAAGGTTATTTTGAGATCGAGTAAGTGACAGATGTATACAAGTCAGATACATCTGTCCCTTACTCGATCTCAAAATAACCTTACTCTAAGAGCTTGTGGTCACCCCCCTGGAAGATGCATGAAAATAGTTTCCTTTAAATAACCATTAAGAAAAGCTGTTGTGACATCCAAATGAGTTATGTCCATATTGTACTGTACACTCAAAGCAAATAATAACCGTAAGGTTGAATGTCTGATCACTGGAGAAAATGTTTCCTGATAATCCACTCCAGCTTTTTGGGTGAAGCCCTTTGCTACAAGTCTGGCACGGTATCTCACTTTATTGTCACAATCATATTTATTTTTTTAAACCCACTTGCACTGCACTACACTTGCGTTGTCAGGAGTATCAACTAACTCCCACACTTGATTGTCTTTGAAGGACTGCAGCTCCTCTGCCATCGCCTGCAACCACTGTTGTTTTTCAGGACCACTGTAAGCCTCTGCGTATGTCATTTCACCTTCTATGGACGTAGTACACACATTGGCAAAACCTTACCTAGAAGGTTTCTTCCTCTGTCTTTTCTCTCTTTCTTTCGTGACAACTCTTGGTTCTTCTTGTACATTTCTGGTTTCTTCTTCCTGTACATTCCTGGTTTCTTCTTCCTTTACATTCCTGGCTACATCTTTTTCTGGGTAAGTTGTCTGTTGTTCTTCCTTCAAGTCCTCACCATCCTGGTAATCTGAGTCACTTGAGCTTGTCTGATCTAGACTTTCTAGCTTTATCAAAGATTCCTCTTCTAATTCCCCCACTGAATCTGTGCTCTCTACAGGAATTGTGACTGTCTCTTCCTTCTTTGTCTTCTCTAGTATCACAACATCTCTGCTGGTGGTGATTTTATTTTTTACTGGATCATAAATTCTGTATCCCTTGATATTATCACAGAAACCAACCAATATATGCATCTTGGACTTTCTGTCCCATTTCGTCCGTTTCTCCTTTGGTATGTGTACCATCACAGGACTCCCAAATATGCGTATATGTTGTAAATTAGGTCTTGTTCCGGTCCATGCTTCATAAGGAGTCTTTTCAATACTTGAAGCCACTGACCTGTTCTTCAAGTAGACAGCTGTATTAGCAGCTTCTGCCCAGAATTTTTTGTCCAGATCTGCTTCGAAAAGTAAGCACCTAGTTTTCTCCACTATGGTTCTGTTCGACCTCTCGCTGAGTCCGTTTTGCTCTGGTGTGTAGGGATTTGTTTTTTCATGTATGATGCCTTTTATTTTCAAGAAATTTTCAAAATCGTTACTATAGTACTCACAGCCGTTATCTGTTCTTAAGATTTTAATTTTCTTGTTCTGAAAATTCTCCACCATAGACTTAAATTCTTTGAAATAGCTTAACACTTCACTTTTATATTTTAAATAATAAATGAAGGTCATCCTGCTATAGTTGTCAATGAATAATAGGAAATAACGAGCACCGCCCATAGATTTTTTCTCCATGGGGCCGCAGATATCTGAATGAACAATCTGTAGCAATTCTGTTGCACGTGAACCCGTAGAAAACGGTAATCTTGACTGCTTTCCCTCACAACAGGTCACACAGCTTGACTTACTTGTTGTAAAGGTGCCTGGATAATCTAATCCTTCAACTATCCCGCAACAATTCATTTTGTTCATGTCACTGCTATTAATATGGCCGAGTCGCTTGTGCCATGTTTGTCCACTGACTTCAGTTGAAGTCAATAAACAACTCTGTGAACACTGTGATTGTAAGTTCACCTTATAAACACCGTCGATCAAATCTGCTTCTGCAACCAAATCGCCTATTTCATTTCTAATTAGACATCTGTTTGGCTCGAAAACGACACTGTTTCCATTCTTTATCAGTTCACTAACTGATAACAAGTTTGTTGTGACGCTGGGAACACACAACATATCCTTCACAGTTATGTTATAATTGTGACTTGTTGTTATTTCCACATCACCTGAACACTTTACTGGAACTTTCGTTTTGTTTGCGACGATAATTTCTTGTAAACTTGTCGTAAATTTGGGATTTTTCAACCAATCTTCATTCGGAGTTGATGTGCTGGCTGGCACCGGAATCAATGTAAAAATCACTTTTTCTGAACTCGCCACTAAGAAATACGACACTAAAAGCGTTACTTTGCTTTTTTCTTTCTGTTTTCTCGTTCTTAAGTGGGCATTGATTGCGATAATGTCCCAATTCTTTACATCGGTAGCAGGTTATTGTTTTCGTGTTTTTGACGTTTGAGTTTGACGTATTCGACGCATAGATACTGGAATTCGCGCCATGTTGGCTTGTGTTGGCACTACCTTTACCGTTTCTTTTTTTCTGTTGCCAACTTCGGACTACTAATGCTGAGCTAAATTCTGATTCATTTGCGCCGTTAACTGATTCCATATCAAGTAATTTGGTCTTGATTGTATTGGCAGTTATTTGTATTCCGCAATGCTCAATAGCCATAATCATTAGCATATACCTCTCTGGTAATCCGGCCAGTAACAATGAACCAACCCATTCATCGTTGATTTTGAATCCCGTGCTGCTTAAACATTGAGAAGTCTCCACTATTTGTGTCACTTAACTCGTCATATTCTCACTGCTTTCTAGTCGTATAGAAATTAAATGACGAAGCAAAGTTATCTTCCGCGAAAATCCTGAATCATCGAACAAAGAACGCAATTTTGTCCACAACTCCTCCGTGGTGTTTGTCTCCTTTATGTGCACATATAACGATGTATCTATCGTTAAAATCAGCTTCGCTCGTGCTTTAGCATCTGCAGCTTTTGTTGCGGCGTCCGTCCCTTCCTCTTTTAGGTATTTATCGGCTGTCTCCAACACCAATAGATTTTCGACTGCAAAAGCCCAATCGTCGAAGTTCTCGCGGCCTTTCAGCTTTGGCACATTTGTTAAATAGCTGGAACTCATTTTCTTACGTACACGACACGAAATATTCTCAATAAACTGTTTATTAGAATCACTTTACAGATGGGTGAGGCCCATAACCTGTAATTAAAACGACCGATTTGACAGTTTACCAACGACTAATTTTATTTGAAAAGTGCTAATCACTCATTGCCAGAGACAATGCGTAGCTCACCCAATATTAAACAGGCGGCGTTAGACACCCAATTTTGATATCGGTTCAACAGTTTCAATATATAATTTTGTGCCCGTTGCACTTTCATTATGTTGGAGGCGCTGGCTGATCCCCAAATTTGAATGCCATATGTCCAGATTGGCTTCAGTACGGTCTTGTATACTAGTAGTTTGTTATCAATCGCCAGTTTTTTCCAAGTAGCCAGAAAAGACTTCTGTATTTCAGGTGCATTTCTTCCCTTTTTGTTTCGGCATATTTCCTCCATGTTAGCCTTCGGTCAAGATGCATGCCCAGATATTTCATAGACTCGTGGTGTGGGAGTTGGCTACCATTTAGGCTGACCGGGTCACAATCATGTTTGCATAGTGTAAAAGTGATATGCACTGATTTGGATACGCTGGCGGCAATTCTCCATTTGGCTAGCCATTCCTCAGTCTCATTTAGACTGGTTTGCAAGATGCGAGATGCTTGTGTTGGACATTTGTGCGAAGCAATTAAAGCAGTGTCATCCGCGAAAGTAGCAATTGTGATCTCGGAGCTTTGTGGTAGGTCGGAAGAAAACAGAGTGTACAGTACAGGTCCGAGTACCGAACCCTGCGGTACTCCTGCGGCAATTTCATGGAGTCCCGAGGTGGATTGGTTTTCTCTTACTTGAAATCTTCTGTTAGTGATGTAGGATTTAAGTAATCCATAGAATGAGTGTGGTAATAAAGATTTTATTTTGAAGAGCAGACCTTTGTGCCAGACTCTGTCGAAGGCCAGTTGTATATCAAGAAAGGCAGCTGAGCAGTACTCCTTTTTCTCAAATGTTTTTCTTACTGACCTGCACACTCTATGGACTTGTTCTATGGTGGCATGTTCTTTTCGAAATCCGAATTGGTGATCTGGGACTATGTTTTTCTCATTGAGAACTGGTCATATTCTATGTAGTAGAGACTTTTCGTAAAGCTTAGACACAATAGGCAGTAGACTGATTGGTCTGTATGAGGTGAGTAAGTAGCCAAGGGCTGTAAGGCATCAATTGCAGCCAGATATATTTAGGCGCCCTCGCTGCGCTCGTGCGCCTATAGTTCGAGGATGCAATTGGTGCTTACACCCGAGCTAACTATTCTGCTTTACATCTCGATTGTGAGATAAGTAAAAAAAAACCGGCATTACAAGAATAAAACATTTTTTTAAATATTTTTTTTTTCAAGAACGGAATTGAGCTTCGCCGTTCGATATTTAAAATTGATGACTATTATACTCACACGAAGACAAGGCTGAATAGCAAAGCGACCTCTTTGGACATTGGGCTGAATGCATGATGTCTATTGCCCGTATGATGGTAAGATGCACGCGAACTTTTTGAAAGAAAGAAGTGTTTTATTTTTATTACTTACCGCCCTAGGGCTTTTCTAGCTACATTATTACCCTAGAGCGCTAATTAGTCACCTACAAGCCCCATTTGGAGGTAATAAGAACCTACTTACCGAACATGAGAGATGTAAATTAGGTTTAGTGAATTTAAAATTCAATAGTGATTATAACAGATTAATAATATAACACGTAACTAAAACAAATTATATTTAATAATAATCCAAATTACGTTTAAAAAAATGTAGGTGTCTTATTAAAAACTAGCGGACGCCTCGCGGTTTCACCCGTGTAGTGCCCGTTTCCGTGGGAATACAGGGATAAAAAGTAGCATATGTCACCCGGGGATAGTGTAGCTTTCCAACGGTGAAATAATTTTTGAAATCGGTCCAGTAGTTTCGGAGCCTATTTGGTACAAACAAACACACTTTCCTCTCAATATTGGTATGGTATAGATTCGAAGTCAAAAATAAAAATCAGTTGTAATTATTAAAAACAGATCAATACTATGTCATAATATATACTATAACAATTTCAAATAATTAGCCATGTTAAATCAATACTAGCCAATTAAAAAATCAATGAATGCGTAAGTAACCACCTTTTTCATTTGTCCTCGACGCAAATTTTCACTAAAAAGAATAATGACATCATATACAGAACCCATCTCCTCCGATGCCACTACACGCTTAGCCATTTCTTTTATATAAAAAGATACCTTTATGAAAATGATTTTGTATCCTTTGATACAAAGAAACATCCCGTTTCAGTCATGTCACGAAAGTTATAAGATATTTCGGCTTTTCCAATACTTTTCTAGCATAAAAGCTTTTATAGTATAGAATGTCTCTATCCATTCCTTTTATTGGTTTCGTAAGGAAATTTGGTAATTATGTGTAAGATTATATTTTGCTAGGAGATACGCCTATCATTAATTTAGAATTATTAATGTTTGTTTTGTTTGTTAAGGGATAAGTAGAGATTTATAGGCAGCTATATATACTTCCATACAAACTGTGGATCTGGTCAAAACCATTCTAACCAGTTGGTAGAGGAAGTTGAACTTATTTAGTAATAAATCCGTTAAAACTTGATCTCTAATTCTATTCAAACTTCACCTACTACGCTAGTCCAATTCAAGGTAAAACTAGTACCCCAAAAGATCGGCTGTCTGTACTTATTTTAATCGCGTCGAATTTTTTATTCTTACAGTTTTTTTTGTGATTGAGTTTAATTGGTGAGCAGATTTTTTAATAGTGCCACCGAGTTTCATTTTGAGTATTTTTTTGTCTATTTTCTTTCTTTTTAACTTCAAGCACAATTTATTTGTTTTTTTTTACGACAGGTAAAAACATATTTTATATTTAGGCGACTTACAGGCTTATCCAAAGATTGACCTTACATTTATCCCCTTGCTTTAAAGGAATTTCAGGATTGACGGATCTTTTGAAAAATAAAATTATCCACAAAAAGATAAAATTACCTACTTACTTTGTTTTGGGCCAGCAAGTAATCTATTGTTTTAATAATTATATGTAATCTTTCTAAATAAGGGTTTTGTTTATGTTTCAGACATGCATATATCTGCAGGGCATATATCTCATCAAAGCTGCATCAAAATTTATATTCTTCAACTTTTACTTACCACCAACGTAGACATTAGATAAATTAAGATAATAAATTAGATCTTACATTCAAAGACATTAAAATGATTATAAACTTAATAAGTGACATATCTAACTGTTCCTTGTTTTGTTATTGTGTTGCAACTCTGTATAAGCTCGCTTTCATTTAATTTAACAGCTTTTGCTTGAGTTGACACTTGACATTAGGACTCTTAAAACTGTAACCGACATGGCTAGACGTGACGATTCTGTCTAGACCTGGTATTTTGTTTGAAATTGATTGTTAACCAGCCGATCGTTATCCGTTTTACCAATTGTACCACTTTCCACCTGTCAGACAGGAACCAGTATCTCTAAAGAACAAACCCCTAGCTTTCCGCTGCTGCGCAATCGCAATGTCGCGGGTATAGACCTGATAGGATCCAAGAGCCGTAACGTTGCTATAGGCCCCAGTGTTCGGCTGTTGGCTTTGTGATCAGCAGGCCTGTATTCAACATTTAACTCTTAACGACTCTGTTTTAAGTTGGCAAGAAAAACTGGGCAAGTTTACTGAAAATTGTGAATTCAATTAAAACTTTTCTCAACTAATGAAAAACTATTTAAGTTTAATCACAGTTCACTAAGCTATGTTCAAGTTATACAAAAATAGTCTACGCGCGCCTTTTCTGGCTAGGAAAGAATATTTTCTAGAAGTTTCTGTTCCATTTTTTAGTCTATATGAAGTGAGTTTCCCATTAATGATAAATGATAAATGATAAATGATTTTATTTCTGTAAGTTGGTTTGTACAAACACTTTTACATGTCGATCATATTTTTTAAAACTAGATGAGGTCGGCGTTTCCTATCTGACTACTCTGAGAAGAAAGGCCGAAACAAACTCAGAGGTCACAGTCTCTTATGAAGTCTTGACAAAAACTTGGTTATATCATGTGAAGACCATGTAGACATATGTCTGAAATGGTCTTTTGAGGAAAGAACCAGCCAGATTGAGTGGACCTGTCCAGTCAGTGCACGCATTTGTCAATAACCGAGCAGCTCAACTCAGAATTTACGGAGCTCACCGATTCGACGAACAATACCAAAGAAAGGACATTCGGGTAGGCCGCATAAACTACTCAAAACTGCCAGACCATGAGTAAAAACTAACTAAGTTATAATAAAAAACAAAAATCCACATAGTCTTCACATTCACAATAATAAAAATAAAATAATATAATACTTTAAAAAGTAAATATTCTTGTCATTGCAAGAAAACAAAAAAAAAATATCAAAATTAAAAACAAAAACAAAATTCACGGTGCAAAATATAAAAAATCAAAATTAATTGGAGCAGCTCAATCCCAAGCCTTTTTGTCCTCAACGTAATCTTTAATAGTATAAAACGCTTTCTGACACAACTTACGTTTAATGAATGATTTGAATTTATTAAGACTTAGATCTTGTACGTGGCTTGGAAGCTTATTATAAAAGCGTACACATTGACATCTAAACGAGCCACCTATTTTCTTGAGCCTTGTTGTAGGTACTACAAATTTGTGTTTGTTCCTAGTATTTATGTTATGGATATCACTGTATTTTTTAAACAATTTGATATTTTTATGAGCATATAAAAGATTTTCATAAATATACTGAGAGGGCACAGTCATTACATTAATCTCCTTAAATTTCTCTCTGAGAGAGTGCCTCGGGCTTAATTTATATATTGATCGAACAGCTCTTTTCTGCAAAACAAAGATATTCTGGATGTCGGCGGCATTTCCCCACAACAGAATACCGTACGACATTACACTATGAAAATAGCTAAAGTATACTAAACGGGCTGTCTCTATGTCAGTTAAATTACGAATTTTTCTAACAGCATATGCTGCGGAGCTTAGCTTCTTTGACAATTTATCTATATGTGGGCCCCACTGAAGCTTAGCATCCAAAGTTAAGCCTAAAAATACTGTGCTATTCTCAGGATTCAATTCTTCGCCCTTTATCAACACATCAGTTTTCACCTGCCTAACGTGAGGTAGGGTAAACTTAATGCATTTGGTTTTTTTTTCATTAAGGAGTAAATTGTTAACATTGAACCAGTGAACTACTTTTGAGATCGCGCTATTTACTTCGTCAGTAACCAGCTGCTGCCGTTTAAGTTTAAACAAAAGTGAAGTATCATCTGCAAACAACACTATGTCATGGTTATCCTTTATGAGGTAAGGCAAGTCATTAATATAGATAAGAAACAAGAAAGGACCAAGAATCGAGCCCTGCGGGACTCCCATTTTTACTATAGATCCGGGTGATCTTTTTCCATTAACGTCAACAGTCTGAATCCTATTATTCAAGTAAGAAGTAAGAAGATCCAGAGCGCTGTTCCGGATCCCGTAGTGGCGGAGTTTCCTGATTAGCGTTTCATGAAGAACACAATCAAATGCCTTGGACAAATCACAAAAAATTCCCAGGGCATCGCACTTATCTTCCCATGCATTATAAATATGTCCTAAAAGCTCAACACCGGCATCAGTAGTTGAACGACCCCTTGTAAAACCGAACTGTTTGCTATGTAATAATTTACGCTTATTAAAAAATCTTTGCAATTGCTCTAAAATTAATTTCTCAAATATCTTACTAAAAGTAGGTAGTACTGAAATAGGTCTATAATTTGTTGGGTCTGATGTACTACCTGATTTAAACAAAGGTATTATTTTACTATTCTTCATTAGGTCAGGAAACTCCCCACAGTCGATACAATTATTAAAGATAATAGCTAAACTAGGTGCGACAACATCAATAATAGACTTAGCAACTTCTACAGAATGACCCCACAGATCTGCAGTCTTTTTAACATTTAAAGTGTGAAAGGTTTTAATTATGTCTCTACAAGTAATATGTTCAAAAAGAAATTCCGTATCGCAGACATTAACATTTTCTTTTAGCAAAGACTCAGCAACAGAAGGTGATGAGTTTAGGGATTTAGTAGTTGAAATGGGAATATCCGAAAAGAAATTTTCAAGGGCCACTGCGACTTGTGAGTCTGATTTTATGATGTTGTCATTAATAGACAGGCTGTAGTCAGTATTTCGGTTACCAGATCTTCCTGTTTCACTATTAATAATATTCCAAGTCATTGAGCATCTAATTAGCAGACACAGTAGCTTATGTACATCTAGTGAAAGCTGACTTTTGAGAGAAATAACAGCAGTTGTGCTCAATCAATTTTCTATTATAAATGACTAAGTCTTTATGTTTGGCTGTTTGTTAATATATACGGTTGAAAGATTTGGAAGAAACTAGCCACACCGTAAGACCATGTTCAGAATTAGGACATAAGTTTTAACCCCAGTAGCACGCTCCCTTTGCCGACTAAGTTTCACGTGTGTTGGTGACACACAGATACACTCTGTGTGTCTGTCTGTGGCATCATAGCGCCTACACGGATGAACCGATTTAGATTTAGTTTTTTTTTGTTTGAAAGGTAATTTTGTCGAAAGTGTTCTTAGCTATGTTTTACTGTTTGAATCGGGGTGTTTTCGCAAGATAAATGTGTCGGGGGTTTTTTAAATTGTGAAATTTTACTTGTTATTATATTTTGTTGTACCATTGCACCATAAAGATTCCGCGTGCAAGTACATACTTGAAAAACCAAAAAAAAACTGTATGCTTACATGCTTCCTCAATGAGATTCTCCTGCTGACTCTCGACGCAATACTGCAGCAGTATGGTGAACAGCACGCCGGAGATCACGTGCAACCTCGAGAATGGCATTGTGGACAACACTAGCTGTTTCTATCTATATGACGCACTTTTCGGTGGCACATCACTAGCACTTTCATTCACTGGTAACTGCACTTTTATTCACTGGTATCTGGTGAGTAGTTGGACACTCTCGAGGATGCATTGGGGTTCTGAAAAATAAAAGAGAATATTATTATTAATTCTTTTGACTACAATTTCTTGGGATATTAAGGCCGGATTATATATTCTTGATTAATATAAAGTGTTAGCACAAACAATTACCACGACCTATTATGATTAAGCTTATGGGATTGAATTATTTTCGATTTTAATAATAAATGTGGAAAATGGTCGGTTATAGAACATATGATATAATCGTTTGGCATAATGTATATCAATTAATAAAATGCCTTTTCTAGAACGAATAAACAACAAACATCGATTATTATTTTAACAACAACTTTAATCTATAATTTTAATCGCGATAACGATAACAACTGATCACAAAAACCAAAAATAAACAACGTCAAAACCCCTCTCCAAGTCCTCACCAAGATCCATATCTGGGCACCCACCGAAATAAACAGCACAAGAGATGTTCCCTCAGACTTCATACTTGCCGAAATATAACCTCAATGATCGATATCGAATCTTTTAAGTTTATGTTTCGATTTTCTTTTATTTTTCGTTGAATCTTGTATGGGTGAAGTCTTTCTATTGCATGAACATATTTTTCTTTCTTTACTGAATTTCACAGAAGAGCCTTAACGAGTATGGTTACCTCCTAATTAGTTAGCATCCTAATTGCAATGACAAGGCATTACAATTTGACCTAATTCGATACTAGCTAACTCTGTCTCAACTAGTCACCTAGCGAAGATGGTTGCTTCATCCAGACTGAGAATAACCTTCCTTACGTTAACTGCTTCGCAGACTCCCCACTCAAGAACACTACCTCATCGGTCATCAGTTCCACGGCCAACATGGCCGACCTGTGTAAAATAAGTGAAGCAAACAAAAATACCCATTATTTCCAGTATCCTCCTGTACAATTAACCGATTTCACATAAAAACGTCTGATTGATGCTTTATTAAGCTGAGCAAATTAAGCAGTCAGACCGACCAAATTTATACCCCATTAATGACAGTACATTCGATGCTTATTGGCTGATTAATAATTTACTCGAGCTTTGACAGCGGGCCGATTGGTTGTGTCGGGTTGATGTGATGGTAAATAATTGCGTTTAATTAATTATGTCTACTGTTGGTGGAATTTTGTTAAAATTGTGATGGGGTGTTTGTGTTATTGTGGAAGAATTGTTTTTGGGTTTGTATTCAATCATTGCTTGTTTTAACTTTAACAACATGAAACAGTGGCACATTTTAACAAAAAAAATTGGGGATTGATGGAAACAACTACACGTATTTTGATAAAACTTAGCAATAATATAGCTTATACATTACATCTTCACAAACAATATTAAATATGAGGATATTGCAACCTACACCATGCGGGGCCACGGGTGGCAGCTGGTATTAGTAGCTAATATAAACATTCAGTCTCAATAACTCGAGAGCTCACAGAAAATATAAGAATTTATCCTTTACACTCAAATTGCTGCTCCAATACTATGAACTATTTTAACTGACAGGCTACTACTTAGCTGTTCGTCCAAATGTAGTATTTTTGGTATATATAATTGGGGTTATTTTTAGCTTGGGATAGTGGTTGAGTTTCTGTTAAAGTAATTTATTTTTAAACTGCAATATCTGTAAGCATGTAAGATAACGAGGGGTTGTTAGTGTTATTATTAGCCATATGCCAACATATGGCTATTATGACCAAAATTTATATTATGAACTTGAAAACGGCAAAAATCTTTCTTCGTAAGAACTGCATATTATACAGTGCATAATCACAATTGCACGAAATCTGACCAACATACCAGAAGCAAATAAAAATAATACGTCTACTTCCGTCCTCCATTCATTAATCGATACCAGTATCGAATGCCCCATCCTTAACCCGAGTTCCGACAACAGCGCCAGTAATAACACCCGGATAGATTTAATTCGATTTTACTCGAATTGGAATCGATTACGAGTTTGATTTTATTTGCAATCGCATTGTACTCTTTTTTGTAAGTAGAAACGTTTTACTTTTGGTATGAAGAGTTTCAATTGCTTGAGCGAGGTAAATTTTCAGTGACCGCTTGATTTGTAGCTATAATTCCAGCGACTTCGCCCCCGTGGCCTATTCCACGGAAAATGTGGACTTCTCCTTATGTTTTCTTTCTTCTATTAATTATAATTCTACGCAATCATTAATTTGCATGTTTGTGATTGAAATGATGGCTATGTCTTGTCTGAACCAACCTACATGCCCCTTCGGGCAAGTTCCTACGTGGTTGTAATACAAATGATATTATTATGATATTAGATTTCTAACTAGGATGACTCATATGCATTCGTGTTAGGTTCGATGCCATGCTGTTTAATAGACTAAACTTGGGCAGGGAATAAAATGAGATTGGGTTTTTTGGGCCTCAATACTGCCTGGGTGTGGCTTAAGAAATTTAGTTTTGATATTTGGAAATTGGCGTTTACGCTTTTAATTGTGTTTCTTTGAGATAATCCCGAAATTATTCTCGGGACTCTTTGATAATAAGTTCTTAATAATTTAAAATTGTATGAAAACATTACCAAACAAATCAATTTCATGATCGGCTAGGTTCTTGTTAAAAATATGATCTCATATTGTGTTCTGTTCTAGTAATTGGGGCGCTTTTTTTTAAGCCAGCAACACAAAAGAGATAAACCAAATTCCTTCAAAGTCAAAGACAAATATATTTATTCAATTAGGGCAATAAACGGCACTTTTGAGCGTTCACATAAATTAAAATTAAAATTTACAAGTAATAAAAATAAAAAACCGGCCAAGTGCGAGTCGGACTCGCGCACGAAGGGTTCCGTACCATTTTCGGAAAAAATGGCAAAAAAAATGACGTTTGTTGTATGGAAGCCCCCCTTAAATATTTATTTTATTTTGTTTTTAGTATTTGTTGTTGTAGCGGCAACAGATATACATCACCTGTGAAAATTTCAACTGTCTAGCTATCACGGTTCATGAGATACAGCCTGGTGACAGACAGACAGACAGACAGACAGACAGACAGACGGACCGCGGAGTCTCAGTAATAGGGTCCCGTTTTTACCCTTTGGGTACGGAAGCCTAAAAAAAGATTCTACCGCGCATTCGGAAAGTAGATTGTTATGTAGAAGAACGCACAAGAAACTCCATACTAAATCTTTAAAAAAAAAATAGGTGTTTTACAATATTTACATAAGTACATACATTAATATATGTGAGGACGATGCACCCAGAATAGCTCTACACACTATACGACGTACAGGTATAAAGTATCAAAAAGCATTAACAGGAAAATTAATTAATTTGATAAGTAGGAACATGGTTCTCACATACTTACAAATATTACAAACATAGGTAATTTAAGTAGGTTTCCAATTATTCTAATCTTGAATATAATCATCTAATTTGTAATATGCTTGTTTACAAAGAGTGCTTTTAACTAAAGTTTTAAATTTACTTCATTTAGTTTTAATATATCACAAGGTATTTTGTTATAGAATTTAACACAGTACCCCGTGTAAATGATTGTACTTTAGCCATGCATAATATTTTCATAAATGAATAGGCAAGAAACTGTCATAATATTAATATTTTTAAACAGTTCCCTAAGAGATTCACGGTGACTTAACTTATATATGGCTCTGACAGCTCTCTTTTGGAATATAAATATCGATTCAATGACAACCGCTCGACCCCACAGTAAAATACCGTATGACATTATGCTGTGAAAGTAACTAAAATAGACCAAAAGTGCGGTTTCTACATCTGTTAACTATCTTATCTTTCTAACAGCATAAGCGGCTGAGCTTGGCCGACCCACAAGAGATGTTATGTGAGGACTCTATTGCAATTTGTTGTCTAGAGTGATTCCCAGGAAAACTGTTTGATTTACAAAGTCCAGCTTTTCGCCATTCAATATGATATCGCATTCGGTACTTCTAACATTCGGCAATATGAATCTAATACATTTGGTTTTTTTTTTCATTTAGCACTAAATTGTTTGCCGTGAACCAATTTTGGACCTGATAAATGGAGTTATTCACGTCATTAAGATTTCGTGACCTATTTTAAATATCAAAGATGTGTCATCAGCAAACAACACCATCTTCAGTTGATTTTGTAGTAATTGGGGTAAATCGTTAATATAAACTAAAAAGAGGAAAGGACCCAATATCTAGCCTTGAGGAACACCCATTTTCATTTCTGACCCTAGTGAGTTTACGCCGTTTACCTGAACTTTAACTTGTCTGGCTGTTAAATATGATCTAAGTAATTCAAGGGCTGTATGTCTAATTCCATAGTCCTCGAGCTTCAACAATAGTGTCTCATGGTTAACGCAATCGAACGCCTTCGAGAGGTCGCTAAAGATTCCAATGGCGTCCTGTGCTTCTTCCCAGGCCTTAAATATGTTCTTTATTAGGGTGACACCCGCGTCAGTTGTGCAACGCCCTTTGGTAAAACCGTATTGTTGATCATAAAAGATGGAATGTTTGTTAAAATGACGCAACAATAAGTTGAGCATTAACTTTTCGAAGACCTTACTGAGAATCGGCAGAATTGACACTGGCCTATAATTATTGGCTTCTTTGCTATCCCCGGATTTAAACAATGGGACTACCTTACTGTGTTTCATGAGGTCCGGAAAACCCCCTTGCTCGACACTAGTGTTAGGTTTAAAGAATCTTTATTTCTCATAAGAACATAATATATATCGTCGTCTTATGACCAGGCATGCAAAGGTAATAAAAAAATACAATAATTATCATCACAAACAAAGAAAAAGTGTACTTCTAAACACAGCCGGCCAATTGGTCATCACCACGATACCCACATATTTATTTTGTTAGGACCGTAAGTAAATACGATTGACAAGAACACCAGTTTGTTTCTGCTTGTGTGCGATAACTATAGTCTCGGAGACCGCTTACCGTTTATTGCTATTATTGTTTTGTTTATATATATATATGTATTTATATTTTTATATTATGTATATTATATTTACAAGATATGTAGGTTATTTGTGAGGAGAGATTGTGTATGTGTGTTGGTGGTTTTGTCCAAAGGGTCGGTGTGTTGTGATTTTGTGAAAGCTAAGTTTTACGTTAAAATTACAAATCAATAATAATATAATAGTTATAAATAAACAACAATACAAGTAATATAATTTATTTGGTAACAGGTATACCTGTTTAGTTATAAATCATAAAATTTTAATTTTGTTATTTTATTTTATGATTTAAGTTTAAGTAATTTTATTTAATGATTTAATTTAAGTTATTTTATTTTTTAATTCAATTTAATGATGTAATATAATCCCTTAGTTTTCTTTTGTAAATATTAATACTTTTGCACTCTTTAATTTCATTTGGCAGTTTATTATACAATTGGACCCCTTCATATAAAAAGTTCTTTTTTCTATATTTTACTGTCCTAGGAGAATGCAGAACCAGCTCGTTTCTATTTCTTAGGTTATGTGTGTATGCCTTTTTTGTTAGTTTAATATTGGTTTGTGTTGTATTATCCATGATCTTTTTTACTAATATACATATATAGTAACTGTATAGTTGAGACAGATTGAAGAGTTTAGTTTTCGCATAAAGCTGTTTGGTAGGTGTTAAAAAGTCGTAGCAGTATAACCGTTTTATAATTTTGTTCTGTGTCCTCTGTAGGTAATTAAGGTTAGTTTTGGACGCCGATCCCCATATCTCAATAAGGTATTCTAAATTAGACTTGACTAAGGAATTATAGATGGTAGTTTTTACTTTAAGTGGTAGGCAGTTTCCCATTTTACGAAGGGCTCCTGATAGTGACACAAGTTTGGATCTTACGTGGTCGATATGGGGCTTCCAGGAGAGTTGGTCATCCAAAAGTAAACCGAGATATTTCTCTGTACTGGATTTCTTTATTTTCAAATTATTTACGATCAAAGGGGCGTAGGGTGGGATCTTTTTGTTTTTCGCGGTAAATATCATATAAGATGTTTTTGTAGTGTTAATGGTAAGTAAATTATGTAGGAACCACTCATTTATTAGGTTTAAGTCGTTTTGCGCCTCACTAATGATATTATGTATGGATTGACCGAAGTAAAATAAACTTGTTTCATCTGCATAAAGTGTTAAATAGCCTGTCAACCCTATCTGATTAATGTTATTTACATAAATAAGGACTAATGGTGGTCCCAAAATAGACCCTTGGGGCACTCCACATGTAATGTTTTGGGAAATACTCTCATAACTATCTATTTTAACAATTTGACATCTGTTAGATAAATAGGATTGAAACATGCTGTAAGCTGTTCCAGTGATACCTAAGTTACTTAGTTTTTGTAAGAGTTTAAAGTGAGAAACTGTGTCAAACGCTTTTTTCAAATCAATGAAAATGCCTAAGCACATATTTTTTCTATCTATATTCTTTTTATATTTGTTACTAGATCAATAGTTGCTGATAGAGTGTTCGATTGTGATCTGAAACCATATTGTTGGTCAATTAAGAAATCTTTTTTATTTAAGTATTGAGTTAATTGGTTATAAATAATTTTCTCAAAGATTTTGGATATCACTGGAAGCACAGAAATTGGCCTATCTGTTTTCATACCCGACTTGTAGATGGGTGACACCTTTGCCAGCTTCAGGCTATCAGGAAAAGTACCATGTAGTATATAGAACTAACTAAAGGTGTAATTTAATTGCATTTTTTATGCGTTTTAATGCTTTTGTGCTAATTCCGTCCACACCTGTGCTAGTATCAGCATCCAAGTTATCGATAAGTTTAGCTACTTCCTCGACTGTACAGCAAGCAAGAAGTCGCTGAGACATTAGAAAAGTTCTTTACCAACATTCCGTTAGCGTAACCTCTAACGGAATGTTGGTAAAGAACTTTTCTAATGTCTCAGCGACTTCTTGCTTATCAGAAATGGTTTGATTATTTATTTTCAAAGACAACTCATTCTGATCGCGTTGTTGTGTCTTTCCAGTTTCTCTATTTATTAATTGCCACACAGTTTTTATTTTATTATTTGAAACACCAATTTTGTTAATTATTATTTGAGATTTTGCTTGAGCGCAGACTCTTTTAAATATTTTGGAATAGTTTCTAACATAAGTGTGAAAAACTTTATCGGAAGTCAAAGATTTTTCGTAATATAAATTATATAAGATATCTCGGCTTTTTCTTATGCCCACAGTGGCCCATTCACTAAATTTTGATTTGGAATTGTTGACTTTAACTGTTTTTACAGGACACGTTTTATTGAATTCATGGCAAATTGTAGAAAACAACGTGCCGTAATTTATATTGGGGTCTTTTGAATCAAAACTGGCGTTACAAAAATTACTAAAAACGTTATTATTAAAAGAATTTAATTTATTTTTTGTAAGAGGTCTTAATCGAATTGATTTAACTAGGTTTAATTTTATATCCGACTAAAAGATACTAGTTGACCAGTATGGTCTGACCTAACGCCACTAATTACAAACGAATCTTTTACTTTACAATTAGTGAATACATTCTCTATGCACGAAGCTGAAGTTGCTGTTATTCTTGTTGGTTCATTAAATAAATATTTTAAGTTGAATGATTTGAACAATGAAATGAGCTTACATTTTTCAGGTGAATTGACTAACAGATCTATATTTAAATCACCACAAACAAAGACTAATTTATTTTCTCTGAAAAGTTTACATAATAGTTCTTCCATTGAAATTAAAAACAATGACAAGTTTGATGCTGGTGGTCTGTAAACACACAAGATAGTATGCCCCTCGACCTCTGCACATGCTACCTCACATAAGCGATCAACAGAGTAAGCAGTGATATCCTTCCTTTTCTTATATTTGAGATGACTGTTACAAAGTATCAAGGTACCACCACCCACTGTGGATCTGTTGTACGCGCTGGCAACTGAAAAATTATTTACATTAAACAACATCCTATCTGGTTTTAACCAAGTTTCACAAAAACATAGGATATCCATGTGGTATTTATCTACTAACAATTCCACGTCTAAAATTTTGCCGGAGAAGCGATTTATATTTTGATGATATAGTAAAAAATTACTATTCGTCTTCTCTTTTGTCGGCTCTAATAGTTTAAAGGGTCTACAGTAGTATTATCAGAAAAACTGGATAATACTGTTAAATCACTAAACCTAGTTTCAGTTAAATTATCAATAACTGCGTGTATATTAAAAGCTAACAATGTAGCTAATAAATGTCGGCTATTTTTGGGAAGAAACATATGTTCCCGAATAAAACAAAATCACTAACAAAATTGTTGGTGTCAAAAAACAATAAACGGTCACTATGACGACAAGATAAAATATGCATCAAGTAACTAGATATGTATTCATTTTCCTGAACAAGTAATTTGTCAGAGTAGGGCAATGCACATAGTATCAATTTGCCTAATCTTAACTTAAGTAGGGTATCAATACCATTAACTATGTCCCTTTTTGTTACACTAAGGCTATTTCCAAAAATAAGAACTACAGTAGTTTGCTCATTCAATTGTGTCTGTTGAACTTACAGTACAACAGTATTTTTGAGGTACCATTTTATTGTATAAGTAATCACCGATGTGAAGATATCATGGTCTTAATTTAAAGATAATATATTCAGCTCCAGATTGGCATCACAAAAATTGTATGACATCATACAAAATTTGCGCACAAATACGTTTTGCCCATCACAATAATCGCAAAAAATTAAAAAAGTAGGGTCCGAATAGGTTCCAGATTAGGTAAATTTACAGCATATTTAATCTTCAAAATTAAAAAAAATTGCGGTATATATAGTCCTTTACAGGTTCAGCTAATTATTTTTCACCTAAATAATTATATTTTTTAATTATTAGCGAAAATAAAATCACTTGCCGACGTCTTCATACATTTTGTACCCGCGGCTCATCATTCCGCGCTCAGAAGCGCTCGTGGAAGGACGGGCGTATCGCTTTCTCTCAGGAAATAAATACGATAAAAGTAATAGAAAGATTGTAGTGTGCATGCGTGTGAGTACCGTCCTCGTCGTGATCGAAAGGAGTTGATATTTTATCGGACGTATGCCGTATTTTTGAGTTTCCTATTTTAATTAGAATGTGATTTAGAAATTATTTTGGGTAAGATCGGGATTTGAAAAGTTGGTGTTAAGCAGTTGTTGACAAGGTTGAGAAATGGATGGGTGGGTTTAAACAGCTCTGAGTAAGGTTAGGATTTGGATGGATAAGGTTAAGCTGCCGACGGGGAAGTTTAGAAGTGGATGGGTGGGAGCAGATTTATGATTTTAACCGGTTTGTATGTATGTATGACAAATACGGGGCCAAAACCAAAATACAAAATGGCGCCGACGTAAAATTTGGCCGCTTTTCGACATGGGTGTAATTTTCATGGTTATTGGGGTCGTTTTTATCGATTACGGGGTCAAAACCAAAATACAAGATGGCGCCGACTAAAATTTGACATCTTTTCGTCATCGGTGTCATTGTCATGGTTTTTGGGTTTGCTTATATCGAATATGAAGTCAAAACCAAAATACAAGATGGCGCCCACGTAAATTTTGCCTGCTTTTCGACATGGGTGTCATTGTCATGGTTTTTGGGGTCGCTTATATCGAATATGGGGTCAAAACCAAAATACAAGATGGCGCCGACTAAAATTTGTCATCTTTTCGTCATGGGTGTCATTGTCATAGTTTTTGGGGTCGCTTATATCAAATATGGAGTCAAAACCAAAATACAAGATGGCGCCGACGTAAATTTTGCCTGCTTTTCGACATGGGTGTCATTTTCATGGTTTTTGGGGTCGCTTATATCGAATATGGGGTCAAATCCAAAATTCAAGATGGCGCCGACTAAAATTTGTCATCTTTTCGTCATGGGTGTCATTGTCATAGTTTTTGGGGTCGCTTATATCGAATATGGAGTCAAAACCAAAATACAAGATGGCGCCGACGTAAATTTTGCCTGCTTTTCGACATGGGTGTCATTTTCATGGTTTTTGGAGTCGCTTATATCGAATATGGGGTCAAAACCAAAATACAAGATGGCGCCGACTAAAATTTGTCATCTTTTCGTCATGGGTGTCATTGTCATAGTTTTTGGGGTCGCTTATATCGAATATGGAGTCAAAACCAAAATACAAGATGGCGCCGACGTAAATTTTGCCTGCTTTTCGACATGGGTGTCATTTTCATGGATTTTGGGGACGCTTATATCGATTACGGGGTCAAAACCAAAATAAAAGTTGGCGCCGACGAAAATTTGACATCTTTTCGTCATGAGTATCAATTTCATGGTTTTTGGGTAGTATGTCATTAGCGTGACTTACAAGTTGTAGGTCGTGGGTTCGAGCCCAGGCAGGCGCTTTACTTTGTGTAAGTTATTTCTTCACCACTGCTCTCAAAAAGGTGAAGGAAAACATCGTGAGGAAACCGGCATGTCCTAGAACCAAATATTCGAAGATATGTGCATCCACCAACCCGCACTGGGCCCGCGTTGTTGGTTACAGCCCATTCCCTCTCACAGAAAGGAGGCCTGTGTCCCAGCAGTGGGAACATTAATAGTGACTGATGATGTGATAGTAATATTAAATATATTCCATATAATGAAAAATGTTCAAGTCATTTTTTAATCCTTGTGACCGGAAATTAATTCGTTTTAGGTATCTACTTATTTCATGTAGCGTTTTTTTAAAAATACCTACTTACTACAACAAAGTGAAAAATATAATTCTTTACAGAAGTCGGTGTCGGTACCTATTGTTTTTCGTCACAGGAAAGCTATTATTTTTCTCTTTTAAATTTTTGTAGGTACCCCATATTGGGTATACTAAATACATCTGTTTACCCCCTAAACCCGTACAAGCGTGATGATATATTATGGTATGGTTAAAACAAAACATAAACATACGATCACAGTAATCGCAGGTCATTTGCTGTTTGTTATTAAAGAGTTCCATTGTCTATCTCCGAAGATCTTTATCAGATCCTAATATATTATACAATAAAACCTTCCCTGAAAATACCACCACATACATTTATCGATGAAAACCCGATAAGTATCGGATAAGTAGTTTGGCCGAATAGACAGAGCATCTCCTTTTTTTGAAGTCGGTTGAAAATAATAACCTACTTTTTACGACGACGGTTTGTAACAGTTATCAAATGCATTTTCAATGTGCCAACTAACCTTCCTGAATCGACTTCAATAAAATTAAAAAATAATATCAAGGACCAAGATTATTTCAGTGATGTATAAAATCGAGCGCTCAGTAGTTTCAATGTGTGCGTACGCGTAATGTTGCTGTGTGCGACTAGATAACTAAATTTGAGTTCGTCGAAAATGTAACAGCGTCCTTAAAATAAAAGGTCAAGCAGGCACTGTATGGCAAAATTTGCTGTAATCGTTGCGCAGTATCAAATCATTTGGTTATTAGGCGAAGAGATGTCGGGAATAATTTAATTGTTTTATGAGGAAAATGTCCTGGTTTTCCTGTAAACGGTGAAGAATGTTTTGTATATAACGATATAGATATGTAGTGCATTTAAAGTACAAACGGTATGATTTTTAAATATACAAACTTCAAAAAATAACAGCTGTGTCTGTAAATTTGATGCCTTTTTTGCTCGTTGAGGTAGACTCGAGTATTTTTTTTTATTTAGAATAGGCTCGCGCTTAATTACTATCTCACCTGATGGTAAGCGATGATGTGGTCGACGGTGAAGCACGCTTGCCTAAAAGTAACCTATTCACTCTTGACTTAAATACCCCTAGATTGTAGCTATCGGGCAACACAGACTCTGGCAGGGAATTCCACTCCTTAGCTGTACGCATAATGAAAGTATTTCCAAAACGTTTAGTGCGATGGGTGGGATGTCAACTATGTACCGATGGCGCATCGCCGGACGTCTTGTTGGCCGATGAAGAAACGGACTTGGCGAAATTAGATCATGCAATTCTATCGCACCCTCCCCGAAACGCAACCGATAAAAAACCGACAAGCTGGCAACACGGAGCGAGTTGGAGGACATGACTTGAAATATGGGCTTTAGTCTAGCTATTTTGGCTTATTTATTTATTTTATTTCTTGACACCTTTACCCGACATTTTGATTAAACTTGAACACGGAAGCCAAGTTAGAACATCGATGATGAATATCGAATATCATAGAAAATATCAGAATATCAAAGAGTATTGAATTCTAAGCCGATCCAATAATTACGGGATGAAAAAAATCTTTTCCAGTTTTCACCCTTCGAAGCTTCACACAGATTTATTACGTGAAAATGGAAAACATTTATAAATAGCGTTGTTTTTGAACATGAAGAGAATAAATCTCGCAATAAAATCGCGTCGGTTATTCGGCACTTTCTGTTTTATTACTTCGATATACCTTCCTTTGTAAGGGTGACCGATATTGCAGTACCGAGTCCAAGATTAAAAAAAGTCTTTCTAGAAGTGCCTCTTGATTATAGAAATGCTTTTGGTTTTTATTATAAATGGAGATAAATTAAAGCGCTTTTTCATTTCAAATTCAAATGCGTTATCTTTGGGGTTTAATTATGTGTGACGAGGTGGCAGACGAATTACTTATAAAGAGTACCTAAGGATTTTTTTATAAAATAAAATACTATAGCTTAGGTAGTTCTTAGAAAATTAGTGAAGTTTATCTTTTATTTGGCACATATTGCTTTATAAAATATATTATAGTATGACATGATAAACGATGAAATATTTAAAAAAAAATGAATATTATTTATCGCATAAAGTATCTATTTATCATAGTTTCTTTTTAATATCAACAAAAACTGATAAGAAGAGTAGAACTTTAGGACTACATTGTCATCATGCAGTGCTAAATGTCTGAAAGGATGTTTGTGAATCATCATCAACCACTGAACGGATTTGAACAATATAATTCGGGTCATTGCCACATCTAGTCTCTAACTATCTACGAAGAGTTGGGAAATACTTCGTCATACCTGCCGTCTTATATTGATCTGCAGAACAGAATGATGACATGGTTAGTTTTACTAGCTCAAGTTTTTGTTGTTTTACTATATTGCTGTAAGTTGCGTTTCCCGAAGGGATCGCAAATTGCAATCAGGTCATAAATGAAGGGTCACAGATAAACATTGAGTGGTTTATCTTTTGTTCTCAGTCTTTGTTGTCTTTGTAGAGCTTTTGCTAGACAACTTCTTTTTATATGTAAAAGTTATTGGCACAACATGAAACAAACACTAACTAGGCATGTGGATACCCAAGCTTTCATGGAATCCCACTTAATTATAAACGCGAAAGTTTGTGAGAATGGATGGATGGATGTTTGTCATACTTTTTTGTTTTGTTTGCATAACTATTAAACGGATTTTGATAAAACCTTTCAGTAATATAGTGTATACATCAGAACAACACATGACAATAATTTATAAGGATGTGAGAGAGAAGTACTAATTCAACGCGGGCGTAACCGCAGACGGAAGTTAGGCTTCTCATAAGACATAAGTCTTATGTTCCTGGCTATACCCTCATCATCAAAAAAGTTAGCACGATAAAACATGTCCTTATTTTCCACCATTTTCTTGGCACAATTTTCGTAACTTAGGCTCGTAAAGTGAACACTTTATTATTGACATCAGTTGACCGCTCGATTTACTACGCTTAATTTTGTTGTCCTTTACTTATGTAGGACTTTGCTATTTATCTGTGTGGCAACTAGTTTTTGACTTTGGTACTTATGCTACGGTATAGATGAAAAGATATAAAATGTCTTCTATGAATAACTGCGGCAATAAAGTATGTCAATTTACTTTTCTCACAATTTTGGTCACGTATAATATAAAAAGTTGATTTTGGTATTAAACATTTATGATACATCTCGAGTAACTTGAATTTTTTTGCGTCATCTCCTTGTAAAGGAAATACAGGCAAAACAATTAAACTGCAATTCGTAATTTTGTCCGTGATATCCAATCGGCTTGTCTATAAATACCTTCATTGTTTCTAAAAAGAGCTCTTGAACCATCTAGTTTTTCAAAAAACTGCAACATAGAATTCTTTGTTTTCATTGAATAAGTAAGTGGTGGCCCTGTTGCTAAGACCTCGCCTGTCGTGCTTGAGGTCGTGAGTTCAAATCCGGGCAAGTATCAATGTGTCTTTTTCAAATTCATATGTACTTTCTAAGTTTATCTTGGACGTCACAGGCAACGGTAAAGGAAAACATCGTGAGGAAACCTGGACTTACATAGTTAATGTAAGTCTGAAAAAGCCAAGTCAGAGGCCTGTGGAGTTTCCCAGAGGCGGTTTAATTAACTCTGACACCAGAGGTGGCCACACCTCACACGAAAAGAAGAAGAAGAATTGAATAAGTTCCCACTGCTGAATGTGCTCACCCCGTAAACGAGAATAATCTAGCGAGCTAGACTGTCAAGTCTAGCTCACCACATCATTCTCGGGCAGTGGGTCCTCGACCCTGACGGGTTGCCAGTGTTAAGTTTGTTTACTGCGGAGCAATTTATTAAGTGACTGGCTTCGAAAAGTTATTCAATCTTGCATCTGAGTTGATAGGTTGATTATTAAGTCTTCAGTCACCACACTATTTTCTTGTTTTTGTCAATTACCGTTGCTATGTTTTAAGCTGAATCTCTGAGATGTCAACGTGTCGCTAGCAAACATAACCAATTATTTCAATTAAATCATTTACTTAAAAGGGCCTGTTGTCATTAACTTCACAAAAACTTAGACGGACGGAAAAATCCAATTTCACTTGGCCCGACCCGAGAATCGAAATCGATCAACACCTCATGCTAAGCAGTAGACTAGACCAACGAGGCTGACTGGATTCTGGTTTGCATTGTTTTTTTAACTAAGTATAAAATCAAAGAGAAGAATGCTTCTATCAACTTTTCATTTTAGCACTTTTACAATCGCTATCACCTTAATAATATACATTTGACTTTCCATTCTGTATTATTAATCCGAGATACCGCCTCTTTTGCAACCCAAAGTAAAGGACAAAGACTGACAGCTACCTTCGTGTAACCGATGGTTCTGCCCACTTTTACAACCCTTAGGTATAGGGTTGTCACAATAGTTCGTAATAATAATTAAAAAAAACAATTTAGTAGCTTTCCGGTTTGGTTTAACTGGTAACTGGCGCATGAAGTTCTGGGTTCCATTCCGGAGTTTGGCAGTTGTCCTAAAAACACTCACATACTTATACTCCCACAGAGACATCAAAAAATTCCAACACGCAGCACATCAGATCACAACGCCTCAAAATACCTAACATGCCTCCTTCCTATAACTTTGTCGGCGCTAACGTAACAGCCCTACAGAATAGGGGTGGCACAGAATCTTTTAATATGACCGCGGACTTTGATTTGAATTTCAAATAGGCCTGCGATCATTAATCGTCAGGACACAGGGTGGTCATCGCGGGCTAAGAGCTGGCAAGCACTAACGATTATGAGGCGTAGGCTCAACATTGGTCAACATTTTGATTGAGTGGTTGATTTGAATCTTATATTTTAATCGTTTATTCCAATATTTATGAACTGGGTCACAATAGATGTTAGCATTTATAAAATAAGGTTTAATGAAGCCCTTTCAGAAAGTGTTAGTTTATTTGCTGTTGGTTACGCGAGTTATCTTAAGTCACCGTGAACTGTCTATGTACGTTTAACTCTCTACTGATTAAAATCATAACACTCTTTTTAGCTCTACCGTAGTTGGGCAATAATTTTAACTTTGTAAAGCTCTAGCATATTTTTACCTTTCACGAAACACTCAGAACTTGTAAAGGTAGAAATCGCGTCCCCAACCAGAGTACATGGCAATTTACTTTTGCTTCGACACAGGGGACGTCTTATATATAAACTCGATATGTGGACCTTAGTTTTAGAATGTACCTAGACACTAGTTTATATTTATATCAATTACTTAAGTTTAAACATACCTCTGGGTTTTAAAGCCTGGGGGCTAGAAAAAGTAATAGTATATCAGCGTTGAAGATTGTAAAGTGTAAAATATGGAGGTTTGATTGCCTGACATTTCGGTAGCCTTTCTGACATTCATTATTGCTGATAGAATGTTACTTTTTGTGAACCTTCAGTACTAGATATATCTTCTGGTCTTTCCCTCAGGAATAGTCTTTGTGATTTACAAGGGAAGGCCCCTTGAAAATTGCCGACTGCAACGACTGGATTTCCTCGAAATACTGCAGTGTCAATCTGCATTTTGGGCTTACCTACGCTGCTCCTGCCGGGACGCGGTCGCCATTTCAGAATGTTTTAGTTCCATCTTTCAACGAGCAATGTCATCTGCCCATTGCAACTTAAATTAATAAAATGTTTTTAATCAAACACTTCACAATTAATCTACATCTCAATATTTCGTACGTCAATATTTAGCTGTAACACAACTCGAACACCTAACTAATTGTCAGTGTGCGCCTTTCCTTATACACAAACAGAAGTTAACACTATGTTAACTAGTACTACCTGCCTAGATAAATACTACATTTCAAAATATAGTCGTCACGACCGGCGTAGTTAAAGCTGCCTACCTGGTACAAACAACACGCTCGTGCTGAGCAGATTAAGAGACATTAATTGTATTTAATTACGGTTTTTTTTTCATCTTGGCTTGTTGGAGAAAACATCTTTTGAGTCTTTTTGAAAGACAAGCTCCTCCAGGGGCTTCGCCCGCGTGATAGTCGAAAATTATCCCGAGGGAACATATTCCCGGAATAAAAAGTATCCTATGTGCTATTCCTAACTAAAATCTATCTTCATGCCAAATTTCATCCAGATTCTTCCAGCCGTTTGACGGTGAAGAAGTAACAAACATACAAACACACACACTCACAAACTATAGTGTGATGTAGGTCACAATGATGTTTGGAATCTATATCTAGAAATATGTTGTTATATCTTATGTTAAGCAAGCTATGCTCCAACCCAAGCTTTGTTGCTGGAGATCATTCTGTGATTTAGAGCGATTTAAACTAAACCGATATTGTAAATAGGTAAAGTTGTATGTTTTTTGTAGGTAATTACTGAATCGACCACAAAAAATCTGATAATGTTATAAGGCTAAACTATCGTTGAATGCCATCTAACACTGCATGGTGCCTGAATCACAGAAGAGAAGCCTCGGAAGATAACCATACCTGGCTGGTGACTCTATCAACATCCTATCGCGAAATAAATACATAACATCACGCCTGTATTCACCGAAAGGGCAGGATGAGGTACAGCCCCATTTAGTTTTATATAAGTATGTCGATGTTGTAGAGGCGATCCTGTTTCCATCAAACGGGCATAAAACCGGTCTAGGGCCTGCTACTAAGAAATTCCTGAAACAAAAACTCCTTTATTACTAATAAACTGTATTCAGATACCAAACTAGGTCACGGCCCACAATTAATTCCAAGCCAAAACTTTCTTCACTAATACAATATTAATAACCTTCGTAGCTGATTGCGATCACCAGCCGACATCCGTCAGTAGATGTAAATCTTGTAATTGAATTAAAAATTATGAGAAAAATTACAAGCTAGAATATTGGTTAAAGCTCATTTACACGAAGAGATTTTGTCGCCTAGATTACAAAAAAGCAGATAAAAAACCAAAGGTATATGATATACCACAGAATGTGTCAAAATGGCTGGAATTTAACTAGCTACTTAAAACAGTTCACTTTTTTTTCAGTAAACTTTTTAGGTAGTTTTTTTTTCGAATTATATACATTTAAACGTATAAGTGGTATATATTTATATTTGTTTGAAATACACCTCTTAAAACCCTTTATTTTGATACCCCACACTATGGGTACAAAAGAAAAAAAAAATTGGGCCCCCACAATATGGCACCCAAAATCCGCCATTTTTCTATTGTCCAATTTTAATGTAGCCTATGACACTCGCAGGGTTAAGACGAATCGATTGACGTATGAATTATCAAAATCGGCCAACGCGTTTGGTCTCTGGAACTCCATGTAGGAACAAACATACATACATACTTACATACATACATATATACATACATACATACATACATAGACTGATAAACACATTACCCTCCTTCGGTAGTCGGGTAAAAACAGGCTCGTGTCAGAATCTGGGTATTTGTTTTTCAGTACTTTCGGATCAGATATCAAGAAAATGGCTAATGAGTCTCTTTGAATAAGGGTACACACATGATTGCAATATTTACCAGACACTGAAGTCATAGACTGAAGTGTCTCGTCGGGCGAGAAACTCTTCTCGTGTTAAACTGTCCTTAAGCTTAACCTCAAAGATTTGTTAGTTATTTTAATAAGATTATCTGCTCTGTTAGTTACTGAGAATAGTAGTCAGGCTAATATTTTGACTGGAAAGGTTTGAGTAGTCTGAAATATTAATATTTAGATTAACTGACTGTGAATTTAAAAATTCCATTAATATTCTAAAATTTTTAAATTAATTGTATTCTAAATTAAGCTTTACTTTTGTAAGTGTACTTAATTCTGTTGCCAAGTGTATTGGTGAGCTAAAATCTGAATATTTTATGTTATTTTTTTATATTTCTAGGCTTGCGTATGACCATTGCCTAGCCTGATGGTAAGCGATAATGTGATCGACGATGGTGATATCTTGTCCAGAAGAAACCTATTTAGCTCTTGTTTTAAAGACCCCAAAGTTACAGTCACTATGAGTCTTGTAGCTTGAGCATACATGATTATTATTATGGTTGTGATAGTTATAAGAAAACGCTGACTTCTTAAGGTGACAGACTTCTTTTTTAATACGCTGTGGTGCAGTAGCAAGCAATTTCAAATATATCCTATATATTTGAAATTGCCGAAATAAGCATTCTACATTCCTCCTCTAAAAATAGACAACAGTTTTCACGGAACAACTTGGACAATACGTTTAAGAGCTAAAACCTCCATAATATCATACAATTTTAAATGAAATATTTCAGGCTTGCATTTTTGAATTTCTGCGCATGTATTTGAAAGCGTGTTAAAACTTCAAGTGTTTTTAGGACGCCTGGATACCCGCACCGAGCACCGAGCTAATTATTCTCTGTGACTGCAAAAAAGTGTGGTTTACCTAAGGTTGAGATACGATGTTGTGAAAAGATTTGTAGCTGCTACTTGACAAAACAAAAAGTTTGTTTTTTAGTTAGTTTCAACCCGATTTAAAATAAAAAACCGTTTTTATTTTCGTCCTAAAACCGCACTTTTTAGCCCACGTCTAGCTGAAAAACAGCTCTAAAGTTAGTTGCGAACATCAGCAAATAATTTATTACTCTGTTATATTTTGCAAGAAGTGTAAAGTTTCAAGTTTCAGAGAGAATGGCTTGACTATAAAAATATAGTACTTACTCTGAAATACACGAATGAATTAGACGGTCATACCGTAGGTAGACAAGGAATAACTGCTGTATTATGTGAGAATGTTTAAGGGAGATATAATATGAAATTACAATATAAAGTTAACTGTTATCGATATTATAATAATATATATATTCTTTCCAGAATTTGGTTTCTTCTTAAATCTAGCTTGTCTTGAAAAAGTCGATAAAAGTTAGTTTTTTTTTAAATCCAAAAAATAAGAAGAGAAAATGAATGTCCAAAACATCATGTTTACAATTAAATTAGTTAATGACCGTGTAATAAGTTACTTCTAATTAAGGGAGTCGCTACAATAAACATTTCCCGACAAATCTTTTTCCGGCAAAGCTTTTTCCAATGTACATAAAAAAAAAATTCAGCTTTTAAGCACGCGATCAATCGCGTGCTTAAAAGCTGAAATATTTTTCTTCGGTTTCACATTATTTCATATCGGATTGATGTTTAATGATTAAAACAAACTTTCTTTCAAATATAAGCGCGAGTGAGACTTTGATTTTATTAGGTTATGGTCAAAATTTCCATGGTTATGGTGTATATAATGTTATTTTTGGACCAGAGTGACAGCCGTTCACAATCCAATACTTTATCTTACCAATAAGACAGTAAAATTCATATGTCTTAGCTATATTTAGTCATTATGATTTTTAAAGTTCCTCTAGACTATTCCTCACGCCAATAATAAGGCCGATCGTTATAAATATTCTAGTCCCGCGAAATGTGCCTCGAAGAAAATTTCCCGTTAAGGTTGCCCTAGTCAGTCATTCTTCCATACAAACTTAGTATGTCGATTACTTCACTGTTTGATGGTGTACGCTTAAAATAAAAATTAATATCAATTTGTATTATCATTATCTAGTCCAAAGAGTAAAAAAAAACGTGTATTTTAAAGTCATGAGCGTCGAAAGTTCCATTTTTCAACACTGATTTCAACGCATCTTTGGGTGAAAATAAATACCATAAAAAGAAAGAAAATTGAAAAATAGTCACCATACAGTAATAGATTATTAGTTAAAAAATGCAAATAATTTTATTTTAAACAAATACATTCAGTAGTTTTTTCATGATACTCATACTCCCAAAGGTCTGTTTATAAAGTTTTACGCGCTCCTCTTCGTTCCTAATCGTCATCATTTTTATACCATGGGTGTATATACGTACGTGCACTAGCTTCTTACTGCTCATCACAAAGTCTATTCCTTTCGTACATGTTGTCGAATGAGATAGCATGCATTTTAACCCCAGCCATAAAATAGTTTGTGCCATCGACTAGGCCAACCTTAAGTAACACTGATAACGAATATATTACTTGCTACGTCGTAGCTGCGCCTACGGATTAGATCTACGCGGTGGTGCTACGCTTCGCGCTACAATGCGCTACGAAATATCAGGAAAACCGAAATATATTACATACTAATCCTTGTTTCACAAAATCTTGTGTTTTTATGTAAGATAATTGTATTTTGTATTAAGGCAGGTTTTCTTAGAACTTAATGCCTTAATCACGGAGTAACTGTAACATATGGTCACGTTTTTATTATTCCGGACGTAGATAAAACTGTGGATTTATTATTCTTTGTTTGTTTCCATGATATTTATGTATTGCAATGTGTGTTGTGTATTTTAGTGAAGAAGATTCTTTAAAATAGTACAATTTTAAAAGAATCGCGTTTGTTCTATAGAGCTCTAAGTAGGTAATATTTTCCGGTATTCAGTAGATGAAGTAGTATTTTTTATTTTTGTTGTCCTTGGAAATAACTACAAACTAGCGAAGTTTTTAAGGTAGTATTAAGTACAACTTATATTTAGAGTATTATGTATTAATGATGTAATGATAGGGTTGTTTACCACTTCGTTTATTGGCTGATTTAAAGCAACTCTTCTTAAAATTAACGAATTATTTAATACGTTTTTAGCATAGTTTTTAGGGTACAAAGTATTATGTGTAGAGAAGATATAATTACTTTGTATCGGTTGCCCACTATTTCCTACATCCTAAATGAATAATCCCAAATATAATATATCTCTTCTCAAGAAGCCGTTTTTCTCTCATTTTGCATCTTCTCATAAAGAGAAGAAACCAAACATGTAATTCAAAGCATAGTGAACAAAACAATTCGCAGTTGGCAATTTCAGGGGGGTGATCATAAGGTCTTAGAGTAAGGTTATTTTAAATGTGTGTGTAAGGGACAGATGTATATGACTTGTATACATCTGTCCCTTACGCATACTCAAATAAACCTTACTCTAACAGCGTATGGTCTGGTTGCATGTTTTAAGTCAATAATGGCCTTAATTTAATAAAAAAAGTAAGTTTTAACCTACCACCCCTATGCTATTAATTTTCGAAACCCTAATCTGTCAGTTAAAACCTGTCATCAATAACTGAGTAACCACATAAATATCAGTCTATAACCCTCTAACTTGGGTTATCAATAAATATATTAATAATTTCATGGTGTTGAATAACAGACCACCATTACAACTATTTTAATGGCTTGATGAACTCCCGTGGTCAGTACCTATATAAAAGGTGATTTTTTAGGCAAAGGCCTTAATGGCAGCTACAGTAAATAAGATGAAAAAATCTATTGAATTTCATGCTAGAAATTCGTTTAGATTTTCTGGCATAAATTTCAGGATTTTGAAACAATTTTTATTTTTTTTCTCTAAAAGCAAACAAATGTGAAATTACTTTTCTTATTAATGAAATACGCTGTTTTAAATAAAAATCAAAAAGAGATTTACATTTTTGTTTCTACAAAATGACATCATGCGTGTATTCCCGAAAGGGTTAAGCAGATAAGTTCCAATTAGTACACCCACATTTTGCCATGTTTAATTACGTTTAATTGCCATAGGATACAGGGCGAGCCTATTACAATATTAATTACATATGGGCACAAATTAACAAAATGGTAATCAACATTTTGGTCCAGCCTGTATACTCAGAATTAAAAAACTATTTAAATCACTTTAGGGTAAAATGTATGTTGTAACTTCGGTAAAAAGGTTATTTTATGATCAAGGTGAATTACAAACGTTAGTAATAAGTTGTAAAAAAGATATTTAATCAAGTTTTGGGTGAAATAGTTGGCTCTTTCAATGACGTTTATGATAAAGGTCGATTATATTTATTTGGTCGGTACTTTAAGTTATTAGCGATTCGGGGGCTGTGTTTTTGTTAACAACTCCTTTAGCAGCTGCGCTGTTCGTAAGATTGAGTGTTATTTGAAAAAGCTTAAGGAGACTGCGTTAGATTAAATTGTTTCATTAGATTTATAAGAAGGCCAGCCCGGATTTTTTTTGCTGATATTATAACAATACTGACGTTCAACTATCCCACACTCTCATACAGAGATTTCACATGCATAAATCATCACCATTTTTGGTATTATCTTAACAAAGCCACAGCAGTTTCAACAGTTTATCAAACCTTTTCCATTCTCCAACTACACACATCTTACATAATAACCTTATCTAACAGGTAACTCCTACGTTCCTAACTCAAATAAAACTCTTCTGACGTAAAACTCCATGGAGCAGAAGGCAATCAATTGAAGGACAAGTGACGTTAGTCACGCGTGAGAGATTGTTGACGTCATTCCTAATACTCGTACGTGCGTAGGTGACTTTTCACCTGAAAGTGGTTATTACCGCCTCCTATGTATACTTACTAATTTAGATATAAGTAAGTAAGAGGTGTGGTCTTGTCCGTCGGTCATTGCTGAAGTTTAGACCCAGTAGAGGTGTACTACCTTCTCATGTAATGGAGGATAATCCTATTGCCATCAATCGAACATATCATAATCGGTCAGGGCTTCGGGCTGCTACTTAGACATACCCTCCCTTATATTTTTAAAAGTGGCGCTT